>PVIR01040929.1:0-13036 GCA_004026965.1 Petromus typicus
TGGGTGTGGAGACTCAACCCAGCAGCAACCAGTACCACATACCACAGTGCCGGGCGTGGTGGCTCACGCCTGTAATCCCAGCACTCGGGAGGCAGAGGCAGGAGGATTGTGATGTGAGTTTGAGGCTGAGCTCGGGGCCAGCCTGAACCACAAAAGTGAGACCCTGTCTCAAAAAACCTAAAAAAAAAAAAAAAAAAGAGTAGGAGATATTTATTGAGAGAGAACTCCTGAGAGGCAGGAGGGGACCCGAAACTGCCAGCGAGCCCTCTTCTCACCAAAAGCTTTATAGAGCAAAATCATGAGGTAGATCCAGGTGGGTCAAAGCCACAATCTACCAGCAAGCTTCAGAGTCTAGCTCTGAGGTCCTCTCCATCCCGTGGGGAGGCGGGGCATGTAGCAGTGTGCGTGGGAAGAACAAAGACCCTCGTTAGGAAGGGGCGGGCCAGGGGTCTTCAGGTCCTTCTCTGTGGTGACTGATGTCTCTCCTGACTGCTGGGCCGGGTGACCGCAGTCATGCCCGGGGGCCGTGTCGGCCTGGCCTGCAACAGACGCGCCTCTGGCCACAGCGGAAATGCGATCCCCCTCTGCACTGACTCCCTTGAGGGCCGTCCTGTCTGACTGCCTGGAATATTTCTACCTAACTCGCTGTCTGTAATGATTTGACTCCTCATGCCTTCTATGTCATTTAACTTTTATGAAAATTCTCAAACACGCACAGTAGTGAGATTGCTATCACGAGGCTGGTTTTACAGTTAATTAACACACTGCCGTTTTTTTTTCCCCCCTGTTCACCTATTTCCTCCTCCCTCCCCCTCCGCTTCCTGTTCCCCGCCTTCTGTGGGTATTTTTAAAGCAACTGCCAAACAACTTTATGTTGCCTATGAATTCTTAAGTGTGTATCTCAGAAAGGAGCTATAGTGCCCCGCGATCCAACCATGGATGTAACAATAAATCCTTCGGTCCATGTAGTTTTCCCCAGTGAAACACCCCCCCCCAATTTTTTACTGTTACTTTCATTCAGGACCCAAGTGGGATGGACACATTATCTGTAGTTGCCCTGTCTCTAAGTTTATCTAGTTCACAGCAGCCCTCATCTCTAGCTCTGTGTGGGGGAAGGGTGTTGAGCCCAGGACCTTGCACCTGCTCCCCCACGAGCCTCGCTGCTGACCCACATCTCCAGCCCAACCCCGCTTTTTTAAATACCATTCATTTGTGAGCATGAAGCTCACCCCGTATGTGGCCGTTAGTACCCTCGGTGTTTCGGTTTGTTTTGTTTTGGTATCGGGCGCTCTGTGGTAGGAAGGGATGCTCTGCCCCTCAGCTGCATCTCTGGCTGGTTTTCTTCCTGATTCATCTGGGATGAGTTCTTTCTCAGCTGTGTGGCCCAGCTTCAGAGTCACAGTCTCGCTCGGCCGAGCGACCTGTTTGCTTTGTGCTTCTATCTGCAATAACAGCACCACTAAGTGCAACTTAAGATTTCTTTGCGGTTGCCTTTAGGATATCTCCAACTAGGGATGCATAAGCCATCCTACTGTAGACTTTTTTCTTTTATTATAGCCTTTTTTTTTTTCTTTTAAAGGCAAGATCTCACTAAATTGCCCAGGATGGTCTTGAACTTGCTCACACTTCTGCCTCAGCCTCCCCCAATGCTGGAACCATGAATGTGTGCGGTCATGCCTGGCTCATACTGTTAAATCCTTCCAAGTAGAGAGAGCGGTACATGGTACACTGAGTACTAACGTGCCGTCACTGGGTGACCAGGCTCACCAATGGCGAGTTCAGGCATCAGATTCCAATGGGAAGTTTTTCAGAATGTGTCTGTGAAGTCTTTGTAAAAAGCTACCTCCCTTCATCCTATGCAAAAGCAGTAATTCCTTAATATAAGGAAATATCGAGGTACTGTGTCTTCCTCTCCATAGTTTGTTTGTTTTGGTTTTCTTTCCAAATTGAGACTGAAGACATTTTACACCTTGCAGTAGGTTGAAGTGTCTCCTGCGTCTTTCATAATCCGTGGATAGTACTGTTTTAGTTTTTGGAGTTTTTTTTTTCTTTGAAATTTGTTAAATATACCTCATGGCTTTCCTGTAGACCATCTTCATTCCTATGGTCATAGTTTACATTTTTATCGTCTTTGTGTTTTCTGGAAATTGGTATTTATTTATTTATTTATTTATTTTAGGTTTTTCGAGGCAGGGTCTCGCTTTTGTGGTTTAGGCTCGCCCTGAGCTCAGCCTCAAACTCACATCACAATCCTCCTGCCTCTGCCTCCCGAGTGCTGGGATGACGGGCGTGAGCCACCACGCCCGGCACTGTGGTATGTGGTACTGGTTGCTGCTGGGTGTGGGTCTCCACACCCAGTATTGTTATGTGGTTACCGGGGAATCGAACCCGGGCCCTTGCGCTTGCAAGACAGGCGCCGGAACCACTGAGCTAACTCCCCGGCCCCTGGAAATTGGTATTTAAAGTCATGGACCAAATCAGATTTGTTTTGTTTTTGCAAAAATAGTTAATAGAATCGTGTGGTGCAGTAATAAAGGGGACACATATTGTCTGGAGTTTGTTTTTCAATGCCTGAATGCATATTTTACTTTTTTTCTTCCTTTTGCCTGAGGTAGAGTTTCACCATGTTGGTCAGGCTGGCATTGGTTTTGACCAATTCTTGGGCTCAAGCCATTCTCCTGCCTCAGCCTCCTGAGTACCTGGGACTGTGGCTGGTCCATCATGTCTGCTTTGTTGGTGGTGGTGTGTGTTTTGCTTTGTTCTTTCTTTTTTTTGAGATGTTAGTGATTGAACCAGGCAGAATCTTTTACATGTTAAACGTGAGTTCTAGCACAGAACTGTATCCTTCACTCTTTTTTGATATTGGTAATCGCTCATATCATGATTATATTTATTACTGATTGATTATCCCTTATCCAAAAGGTGTGGGGCCACCAGTGATTTTGGAATATTTCCCTATATGCAATGAGATATCTAGAGGGAGGGACCCGAGTTTAAATTCAAAATTCATTCATGTTTTATATATTCTTTATACATACAGCCTGCATTTAACTTTATGCACTTTTTAATAAGTTTTTCCATCAAACAAAGGTTTCATAGTGTGGAATCTTTTAGTTATGGGATCGTGTTACTGCTCAAAAAATTTCAGATTCTGAAGTATTTCAGACTTTGGGGTTAGGGTTAATCAACCTGTATCTTAGTGCCGTAAAGTGATGATGTCCTATCATTTCTCTAACAGGTGAATGACTTTTTCCATCATGGTTTTAAAAAAATCACTTCTCTGATTTCCAAATGATGATTGTTTTCCTTTAAGTATCTATGGACTTAAACATATTTGTTGTGTCTCAGTCTTTTGCAGTTGTTATTTTTATTCATATTCAAATTATCTGCCAGGTGTGATGGTGCCTGCCTGTAATCCCAGCACTTAGGAGGCTGAGGCAGCAGGATTGAAATGAGTTTGAGGCCAAGGTTTTATCTCAAAAAAACAAGAACAAAATAAACCTTCAGATTCTCTGCACGTCTAGCCAGTGGGAGCTTCGTCCAATTGATCCTGGAATCCTTTTGCACCGTTCTCCATGATCTTCGCCATCTTCTTTGCTTCCCGTCACGAGCGAATGCCTAGGCTCATCTTGTAAATTGGAAGTGAGCTAGTTCTTCTAAGGGACTTTGATTATTTTCCTGGGAAAGGAGACCTTAAACACCATTTCAGGCATCGAGGGCATTGTGATTGATTTGGGGGCTTTTTCAGTGGACAAAACTAGAAGTAGTTTTAAACTGTAAATCGTGAATGTATATTGATACTTCCAGTTCATGCTGAGGACTGTAGATCTTGTTGCTATGTGTGTCCTCTTTGTCTACCTGTTGTCTACCATATTTCAACACTGACGGCCTGACGGAGGCTCTGGTGTGCGTGTGTTTAGGGTGATGGCAGAACTTAAAAAGACAGTGAGACATTAACCTTAGCCTGTCTGAGCTCCTAGCTCATTTCTCCCTTGGACAAACATTACCCACCAGAGCCCCAACAGGAAGTGCAAAGGATGCTGGGAATCCTCAGGGAAGAGAAAGCTCAGGGGCACATTTCTAGCACACACTTTGGAGTGGGGGGAGAGCTAGCCCGGCCCTCCGGGTAGTTGGAGCTGCATCCTGCAGGCAGTTTGGCGCACAGCTTGACCTAGAGTACTCCAGCACTGCTTGAGCCCTCTCCTGTCTAGCTGTGCCCTCCAGGACCACTGCATTTGGGTGTAAATGAAAACACACGTGAATCCAGTGCACATGGATCTGTTGTGCAGGTTCTAAGTGGAAAATGCAGATCATGAACCACAGATACTAACAGTTTAGAGGAGGCCCAAGTGTTTTGTTTGTGCACACCTATAATCTCTGCACTCACGAGGCTGAGGCCAAAGGATCACTTCGAGTTTGAGGCTAGCTTGGGCTACACAGTGAGTTAAAGGCCAGTATGAATTACATAAGTACAGCAGCTCAAAAACCTGTCTCAAGGGCACAGTCCTCCTCCCCTAATGCCGTCTCTCAAGGCCAGAATGGAGCCCTGATCCTGGCTTGCGGATGGAGGCTGTAGAAAGAAGGGTTGGGCTGAGGCTTGGTGGGCGGTGTCCTTCCCTGCAGCCACTCCTAGATCTTCCTTTCTGACCCCTGCACAACCAGCTACAGTGAGAGGGGCCATCTGATCTCCGTGACTTCTTTTGCTGCTGGGCAAAAAGCCTTGGTTTCCAGGGTCAGCTTGGGTTACAGTTACGGACTTTGACACCCAGCATTGTCACCAGATCTCCACATTTGTGGCAGCAGCTGGAGAGCTCTGGTGACAGTGTTGCCTGACCTCAGCCGTCCTGACTCAAACTTGACCCTGCACAGCTGGCTCTTCTGCTGTGTGTATGAGAGTGTTTGCGGATCGTGTCACAGACCCAACTCTGCAGCAACTAGAGTCCCTGCTTAGTGCCCTCCTCCTTTTCATCAAATATTTGTCTCCTTCGTGCTGGGCCCTCCAAGAGCGCCAGGGTTGGGACATCACCCGCAGCAGCGGCCCAAGGCCTGGGCAAGACTCCCCAGGGGAGGTTGAGATGGAGAACGGCGCCCCTGCTGTCCCGTCTGAGTATTTCAGCGAGATCGCTTCTGCCCCAAGGCGGATCCTTTAGATCGGGCCATGCTGTCGGGGGCCCTAGTCATCTCGCAAAGTACTGAGCCTCAGTTCTGCACCTGGATTGGCTGCATCCATTTCTTCCACCCTTCACCCGGCGCCCCTGAAGCCCGAAACCCTGCTTCAGCCACTATGAGCTCGTACCCAGTATGCAAGCAGATTTCCCTCCCTGCAGCCGCTCTGTGGAAAGCCCTTCTTCTCTTCCCTGCCCACCGAAGCGGCGGCTGTTGCCCCCTCTCAGCTCACACAGGCCTTGCCCGGACACGTGGCATCGGCTTGTCCCTTCTCTGGCCCATCGCGAACTCCCAGTGCTAACGTACAATGGGCAGAAATCGAATCCACTGAGTCACATAAGGACCGCCCTGCAGGGCTGCCACAGGGTACAGGTTGCGTCTGCTGTCCTCTTGGACGGCCCAGCTGGGCCTCAAGGGTAGGCAGGTGTGCTGAGAGGGCGTGAGGTAGTGCTGTGGCGGGGTCAGGCCCTGGCACACACAGAGGGTCCCCGGGCTGGTCTCGAATTAATGCCAAAACCACACTGAAGCCCCAGCTGACTTTGCAGTGGGTTTCCTGCCAAGATCTTCTCAGGTAAAAGTTGCATCATTTTTGTGTGTGCGTGTTGTTGTTTGTTTTGTTTTGCTTTGTTGAGATAGGGTCTCACTCTCCTGCCTCAGCCTCCCAAGTGCTGAGCTTACAAGCGTTTATCATCACATAAGATCTTCTTGTTACTGTGTTGCCCCAAATCTAGCTTTGTGTCCTTGCATAATAAATGCTCAACTCATTGGCTTATTTGGCTGTGTTCATCACTGAGAAACGAATGGCAGGTGAAATGCTGAGCAAATAGACAACCTTGGACTCAACACTCCTCCTCCAGTACCAGCAGCTGGCCCAGGATAGAGTGTGTTTGCCTTTGCACAATATAGTATGTTGCACGATTTTACCTTTAAACTCAGTTTTGAAATACAGCGCTCACTTTTATCTATGGAGGATACATTTTAAGACCCCTGGTGGATACCTTGGACAGTATGAGGCCAAACACCACACAGTATAGCATGTGTTTCCTATGCATACTCATCGAAGATGAGGTTTGATTTGTAAGTTGGGCAGAAATCAAGTGTAGTGGACGTACCAGTAACCCCAGCGCTCTAAGAGGCTGGAGCAGGAAAATTGCAATTGTTTTTCATGCTTCAAACAAATACAAAATGTTCATTACATAAAAAAGTAATAACTGACAAACTACCAGTTTGGTGAACTTAGAAAAATGTACTAAGTTATGAAATAACTCTTTAAAAAAGACATTTTTGTTATTCAAGCTAACTTAGTTCCAAGTTACCAAAGTTACAAAAATTTGGCTTAAAAAAATGCCTCTCTATGACTGCCTCGATTTATTTTGCTATGCCAGACAAAAACAGTACCTTTGAAATGATTTGGGTGTTTAAAGGAATAATATTTGTAACATAACCTCTTTTCGCTCTCTCTCTCTCTCTTTCTCTCTCTCTCACTCTTTTTCTTTTTTTTCTTTTTTACAGTACCAGGGACTGAACTGAGAATTGCAATTTTAAAGCATGGCAATTTAATGAGTTAATAATACTCTGTCTCAAAAGAAAAAAATTAAAAGGTTTGAGCATATAGTTCAGTGCAAAGATCTTGGATTCAAAATAAAATAAAACAGATGAATGAGGCAAAGTAAGAGATAAACAACCACCACTATTCATAAAATACAATAATGATCACAATATACTGTAATAAAAGTTACAGATGAGACCCAGGCAGGTAGCATATACCCCGTGGATACTGTGACATAGGGCTGATTCGTGTCTCAGGCAGGAAGAAGCAGGATGGCACAAGATTTCATCCCACTGCTCAGGGCGGCAATTACAAACATGAAATGTGTATATCAGGAATTTTCTGTGAATATTTTTGAATTGTGGCCGACTGTGGTAACACACCGCAGAATGTGAAACCATGAGTGGGAACTGTTGTGCCGGGTCAGGGGTGAGTGGTTTCATATTTGTTTGAATGAGTTTGTGGTTTTTGTTTCAGTATGTTAAAGAATTATTTAATTTCTGAGCATCTGTGATTTACACGGTGATATTTCCTAAAAATGCCTTTAGATTTTTTCTTAGTTAAGTAAAAGGAAAAAAAAGAATTCAAGTTGTGGGCCGGGGATTTAGCTCAGTGGTTCTGGCACCTGTCTTACAAGCGCAAGGATCCAGGTTCGAGTCCCTGGTTAACCACATATGATACTGGAGGTGGAGACTCACGCCCAGCAGCAACCAGCACCACATACCACAGTGCCGGGTGTGGTGGCTCACGCCTGTCATCCCAGCACTCGAGAGGCAGAGGCAGGAGGATTGCTGTGATGTGAGTTTGAGGCTGAGCTCAGGGCCAGCCTGAACCACACATGAGACCCTGTCTCAAAAAATAAATAAATAAATAAAAGAATTCAAGTTGTGACAAGAAAGAAACCAAAAGGGGGTGGGTAGGGTCAGGAGCCATCAGAGACAGGAAGTCACAAGGTCGGCCCGCACCACTGACCCGCTCTCATCCACAGCAGGGCCAGCCTTTCAGGTCACCACTGCTGACCCCTGAGCACATGGCGGTTCATTTTCTGGTTACTTCTCAAGGCCGGCAGCTGGTCAGATGCCAGGTCAAACTATTCTGGGTATTTCAGTGCCTGTGGACTAGATCGACACTTAAATTGGTGGACTGCACATGGCAGACTCCCCTCCTTGGTGTGGACACCTGCATCTCCTCGGCTGAAGGCCTGGCTGCCTTCGCGTGGGACACTGGGTCCGCACCGCTGGCCTCCCTGGCACCTTCCCTGGCACTGCACCACAGCTGTGCTGGGCTCCGCCCCTCAGACTAGTGCTGGGATCTGTTGACCTCCACATGGTGTGGTCCAGTCCTTCCCCCCGTAGTTCTGTCCCTCCGAGCCCTGACAGAGGCACTGGGTGGGGGAGGGCTGGAGGGCAGGCCCTGGGTTCTATTAACACCAAATAAACCATCGACCTGTGGATGCCACGGCTGGGGACCGATCTGACCCCTCTATTTACAGAAGGGATTAAGGCCCAAGAAGAAAGGTTCTGCCACTGTGCCTTCTGCTGGCCTCCTTTCCTGGTGGAAGCCTGGACTCACTTTCGCCGGAGACCATAGTTAGAAAGAAGGCTTCCGATGTGAATGTCTTTGGAAAACAATGCAAGGTCACCATGACTTTGTATGAACACATATAATTGGGTGGAATGTCTTCCGAAGAATATTTTAATTTAAAGAGATGAGGTCTTCTTGTCTTGGCAGGTCTCAAGCTGCTGGACCCAAGCACTTCTCCTGCCTCTGGTTCCTGAGTAGCTGGGACTACAGGTGCCCATCACTGCGCCCAGCGGAAGACCTTTTTGTGTGGGGTTCTGAGGACTTTCATGGGGAAAAGGGGTGGTGCAGGGCGAGGAGCGGGTGGTCTCGCCCTCTTAGACAGCCATCTGTGTGTCTCAGAGACACACACGCAGACCACACGGTGTGGTGAGGTTTTCAGAAGCTGCGAAAGAGCCGTGGGAGAGCCACAGCCTCGCCGCCTCCCGCCTCTGCACAGAGTTGGCATAGACCACCGTCCTGGGAGCCAGGCTGGGCAATCTGGGGGTGGTGGCTGGAGCTGGCCCATCATCCATCCGCTGAGCTTGTGGAAATTTCCAAACCTACAGTAGTGTTCGTGTCATTTTGAACTCAGTATTCTCCCGGGCTCTGCTTGGTGGCAGTGTATTTGCCTGGCAAGTACAATCGATCCGATCGATCCCCAGTGAAGCAGGAAGGAAAGCTGCTTGTGTCCCTCCCCCTCCCAGGTCCTGCGAGGGGCTCCGTGCAGAGAGGGCGGAGGGCAGCTTGGAGCACAGAGCAACCAGCAGCCTGCTTTCAAAGCTCCTGTGTTCTTTTCCTTTTTGCTTCTTGCTTGCAGAAAGCCTAAAATAAACAGCCAGACTTATGATCGAGCTTCCGTTTGGGGCCAGCAGCTTGCAGAGAAGACCGTGACCTGCAGTCTGGCCATTGCTGCCCCTGTTCTTCCAGCTAAGAGCAGGGACCCTGAGCAAGATGGCGAGGACAAGGGGGCGGAAAGGTTTGTGGCTGGCAGAGACCGCTCAGTGGACTCCAGCTGCTCAAGGGGAGGGTAGAGGAGCTCTTTCAAGTTCTCCGGCATCAGCACGGGGTGGGGGAGGCTACAAGGGTGCAGCTGAGGGAGATGATGACGGTGGTGACAGTGATGGAGAAGAAAGGGAGAGGAAACTCCGGAGGAGGAGGACATGGGGACAGTGGGAAGGGGGAATAACTGCGTGTGGGCATGTGGAGGAAGGACCGGCACGGTCCTAAGCAGTGATGAGCGGCTGGGACACCAGGGCAGCACCTGGACCAGCGCCCCAGGCCGAGGTGACCGGCTTTCCTTGGAGGATGCGGAGTCGTCGGTAGGGGCAACTGAGGGCTGGGCTGGGCATGGATTTAAAACCAGGGGTCGGTCTGGTTGTGGGGGTCGCAGCAGGCACGTGCTGGATGCCTTGGAGTGAGGCCGCACGGGGACACAAGAGGAGAAATCCAGACTCCAGAATTCACAGAAGTTGGGGTCAGAGATGAAACCTCTTCAGCGCATGGTGGTGGAGGGCGTTGGGAGAGATGGAGCTGGGGAGGCCGAAGAAGCTCCTTCGGGGCGGAGGAAGGGAAGCCCCAGAGAGACAAGAACCAGAGGACAGGGGAGGAAAACTACGGAGGGCGAGAGGACAGCGACTGCAGGAGGGTGACCGGCAGGAGTACAGGGAAGGAGGAGGACACATAAGTGACAGATAAGACCGTGTTTGCCAGAGGTGTCGGGTCTGGCGGTGTGGACAGCAGTAGGCTTTGTGGGGGGAGATGCGGTGGTGGGGTGGCAGACAGAGCGAACACGTCAAGGTAAGAATGTGGAGACAAATCCAGACCTTTTATTTTATAGCATGAAGGCTTTGTTATGTTGCCGAGGTTGGCCTCGAACTCCTGGCATCAAGTGATCCTGCCAAGAAAATCTGACCACAAGCATGCACAACCATGCCCATCTTTAAACCCCTGTTGTCTGGAGTTGGGCACAAAAGGGAATGGAAGACAGGCTGATGATTTAAGGGGAGTTTCCTGGGACGGCTGACCAACAGCAGGGCAAGACCCAGGGAAAGTGGGTGGAGCAAGGCTGGCACTCCAGCTGGGCACCAGTGCCCCAGGCAGTTAGTGTCCCTGCACATCCATGGCCTGGAGGGCAAGCCTCTCCCATGGCAGGGGGACCTGGCGCTGGCAGCAAAGGTCAGTGAGACGTGCTGTCCTCTGCAGGCCTCGTCCACAGGCTTACAGAGACCTAAAGTTGGCATAGAGAGCGTGGCGGTCAGCACTGGATGCGGTGAGGCACGACTTTGGTCCTGGACTGCAGGGGCTGGAGGGACTCCCCGGGGTAGGTGACAGCAAAGCAGAGACCGAATATAGGAAGCCGTGAGGAGAAGGCTCTCTGGCCAAGCACCACCTTTCAGGAAGTGCCAGCCTCCTCTAAGTCCTGGACACCTGACCAAGGGTGTCCTCCGTGGATCCGAAGATCACTTCCCCGCTGAGTGCTCCTTCCGTGTTGCCCCACTTCAACCCTCCTCTGTTAAAGCTTTTCAACACCCTGGTCTGAGGATGAGTGTCCTCTAAAAAAAACACAGTACAGTGCTCAGCAAGCGTGTGACGGTTTCTTAAAACAGTTTTTGGAGATCTGCTCGGAGTAGAGCCCAGGGGCTTAGATTGAGCTATAATCTGGAGCCCTTGCCCTGGGCTACCCTCCCAACTTTTTTTGAGACAGAGTCTCACTTTTGTAGCTCAGGCTGGCCGGGAGCTCAGCTTTGAGCTACAGCAATCCTCCTGCCTCTGCCTCCCAAGTGCTGGGGTTACAGACACACACCATCTTCTTGCCCAGCAAAACATGTAAAGTCTCAGGTCCCACCACACTATTGTCTAAATTCCACTATCCTAGAAGCCATTGGCAGGATTAAGGCTAGAGGTAAATAGAGAAGGGTCAGAGGAGGCGTTGGAAGAAAAACAAGGGGTAGAAAAGTAGTTGAGGGCTGGGAAAGGGGAAAGGAGGAAGCAAAGCGACAAAAATAGTGTCCACATCGTGGGGAGGGATCTAAATCCAGACCAAGTGTAGCCGGGCGCTCTGCTGCCCTTGGACTCTTCCCTCTGGGGAGACCCCATTCTCCTTGTGCTCTGGGGTCCCCCTCGGAATCTAGGTGAGACACAATCAGTTAGTTGCAGGCTTCACAACTGCATTTTCAGAGAAGCACAAAGAAGCTGAAAGAAGAAAAATATTGTTTCCCACTTTGAAGCCCCTACCTACACAGAATTCAGATCTTCTCCGGAGTGTCAGAAGGAGGAAGTGGGTGGCCGCGTGCCACATCACAGCCCTGGCCTGGGCAGACAGGGGGACAGACAGCTCACAAGCTAAGAGCTCTGGCACAGCAGAGTGCATTGTGTTTGTTTTTTTTTTTAAGGTTTTTTGAGACAGGGTCTCACTTTGTGGTTCAGGCTGGCCCTGAGCTCAGCCTCAAACTCACATCATAGCAATCCTCCTGCCTCTGCCTCCCGAGTGCTGGGATTACAGGCGTGAGCCACCACGCCCGGCACTGGTATGTGGTATTGGTTGCCGCTGGGGTGAGTCTCCACACCCAGTATTGTTATGTGGTTACCCGGAATTGAACCCGGGTCCTTGCGCTTGCAAGACAGGCGCCGGAACCACTGAGCTATATCCCCGGCCCAGTGCATTGTGTTTTGTGCTGAATAAAGAAAGGAGAGAAGAAAAAGGCGACATTCCACATTTTTGAATTAGGACCAAGTCTTGCAAGCTCCACCACTTTGAGGAAACATTTCTCAGTGCAGTGGGAGGTGGTAATTTCACTTTCTCCCAATCCCTCAACTGCCTTCTGGACTAGACTGTTTAGAGCTGCACTAGGTCTTTGCTCAGTGTCCTGACTTTGCCTCAGCTCTGGACCCTTTGCTGAGTTTTTTTTTTTTTTTAGGTTTTTTGAGACAGGGTCTCGCTTTTGTGGTTCAGGCTGGCCCCGAGCTCAGCCTCAAACTCACATCACAATCCTCCTGCCTCTGCCTCCCGAGTGCTGGGATTACAGGCGTGAGCCACCACACCCGGCACTGTGGTATGTGGTACTGGTTGCTGCTGGGTTGAGTCTCCACACCCAATATTGTTATGTGGTTACCGGGGAATCGAACCCGGGCCCTTGCGCTTGCAAGACAGGCGCCGGAACCACTGAGCTAACTCCCCGGCCCCCCCTTTGCTGAGTTTTTGATCCCCACCCACAGGATTGAGAGAGAAGGTAGAAGAATTCTGAAGAGATGGGAGTTGTGAATCACCATGAAATCATGTTGCTGGTCGAGCACTGAAAATTCCTAGAAAAAAAGAACAAGTTCTTTTGAGTTTCTTTGATAGTAGTGAGGTAGGATTTTTAAAAAAATGGGTAGAAAAGAGATGAGAAAACTCAGAATTTAAAATTTGTATTCTATTCAAGAAAAACTGCACAAAAATTACTACTCAAGCCTTTTTCTCTTTCTGAGAACTCATCTTCCAAAAATACTCTGAGGAGTCTTACAGACACAGTAAGCTTGTGAATTGGGCTCTGGACCTGTGCTGTTCTCCTGTGTATTGTGCTTCCATAGAAAGCAGGCAGCATATCCCACCTTCAAACACAAGTATAATAAATCCTGGGTTTGTGACCATATGTGTTCTGGAAATATGCCTGTAATCCTAAGTATTTGATATCAAATTGAATTTCCCCATAGGAAATAATGGAAACTCAATGATTATTTTCCCTACCAAAAATATTCATTGAAAAATTATTACAGGGC
>PVIR01040930.1:0-13036 GCA_004026965.1 Petromus typicus
AAAAATTACATTTCATTATACTATTTTAAATTATGGAAACTTTCAAGTGATAAGTACAGGGTGCACAATATTTCAGATGTTCAATACAGGGATCTACAGTGATGCTAATATATACATTAAAATCCAGATGATTTACTTGATGACATCTGAGCATGCTGGCATTTACTGTGAGGGAATCTACATCTCCACGTTAAATGGACTTGTGTACATCTTCCATGTGGTGCCTCCTACAGTTCCTGGAAGTTGTGCTTTTTCTTTAATTACTCATTTAAAATAAGCACTGATTGGGAAAGCAATTTCCAAATTATTCAGCAGGAGATTTCAGTGTGAAATGAGCACACATTAAACTCTCTTAGTATGTGCACCATTTTATAACTAACCCTGTGCAGACATCGGAGGGAATGGTCACTTGTCACTGGAGTGAAACTCGTACAGACCCTGGAAATGTTTATACGCCAGTTACTTCACAGAGACCCTTCAAAAGATGTGAAATCGCAGGTGTATTCACAGGGATGTGAAATGTTTCTCGATTGAAAAATACCTACCTTAATTAGTTTATATTTAGTTTCAAGAAGGGTCAGGCATTGTTCGTATTTGTTTTCCTGAAACTTAGAATAATGCAGTGTTGTCCAAAGGAGACAAAATGCATTCACTGTGAACTACCCGTGAGTCACGATGGTCTGTCAGGAAGACACTCCCACACTGAGATAGAGTCTAGGCTGCAGTCAGACATTTCCTAGAAGGAGCAAAAAATTCAATCAGAAAAACTGTCAGGGGCCTGAATTTTAAAATCTCTGTGGCTCTTTGCATATGCAAATTATGTTTGATGGTTACCTTTGCAGGAGAGGTTCTGGTGATCCAGCTGGCATTTAGACAGCTAAAAGTGAGAGGACATCTCTCTAATAAATCAGAGAAAGTGTTAATTTCATTTACTTGCTGTTCTGGCCTGTACGTCAGACTATGGTGCCTTCTGTTGGTCCCTGCAGAACATGGATAAACCTCTTTTTATGTACCAAGTGTCTGACAACTATTGATGATGTCTGTTGCAGGTATTTGGGATGCTCTGTCCCAGATACCACAAACACATTTATTTTGGTGAATTCTGAAAGGCATGTCATGAAAATAAACTATCTCTGATGTTCCCCATACTGATCTGTCAATGGCCCTGCAATTGAGAAAAACGAGGTCTAAAAGGAAGGAAGAGGAGAAGATGAAGAAGATATTGGGAAGCAGGACTGAGAGAAAGATGAAGCAACAGCAAGTCAAAGTGACTAGAGATAGTGATGTTACCGGAGAAGAGGGACCCCGTGAAAGAGAAGCCAGCAACCTAGATAAACAGACAGGAAAGGAATGTTGGTCGCCTATTTGTTATCAGGACTAAATTCCTTTTTTTTTTAAACTGGGATTGCTTTTTGCAAATGTTAGCAAGTGCTTCCTTTCTACACAAAGCTGTACAGAATGAATTAGCTCAATTGCTACAGTTAGATCAGGTAGCAACAGAACCAGATTTAAACAGGTGGCCTGACTCGGACTCGTGGGCTGAAATCATTTTACCAACTACTGGCTCTGTGGTTTTGGATAGAGAAACTTCCTGATCCCTGATCGCCAGTGTCTTGGCCTGTAAGACGGTGATTGTGATACTTCTAGTTACATGTCCTGAGGCTATGACAAAGATTGACAGGATGACACATAAAAGTCACTAGGAGAGAGTACTCGGGATGGGTTGGTCACTGTTACTTATTAATACTTTATTTAATAACTGGGACTCAGAACTCATAAGTGTATTCACACAGTGTCTCTGCTGTCAAACCCAAGTGACCTTGTCTTAGGGGAAGGAACTTTTAATTCATGTACTATCAAGAGATAAAATACCCACTTTGTAATTCTACTGCCAACATTAATTGTCACTTTTAGTTGCTTAAATTCCCTGTCTTGGCTTGACTCTTTCCTTTGGATAAGGACTTGAAGATGAGCTACCATGAAACAAGACATCTTAATATGAATATTGACTATTAATGATCATAACTAATTCAGTTCAAGGAATATGCAGATGGGATATAAGTTGTTCCAATGGCATTAATTCTCTTGCCCTGCCAGGTTTTGACAGACCAAACACAGTGAATGGAAATCCAGGGCATAGAACTCAGGGGAGAGCAAGGCACCTGGGATTTTACTTTGCCAAATGTGCTGAAGTACTGCAAGTTGCTGTGTAAGAGAAGGCCAAGAGAATAAAGTGGGTTACTAAAGGCGTCTGACTTGTGGAGCGAGGAAGTACCTCTACCTCGGTACACCCGTTGTTTGATCACATAAATGTTTATTCTTGCTCTGTACATAGAAATTTTCTATCATTAGCTTTGACTCAATGAAAAAATTAAATGGAATATTTGTAAAACTGCCCTGAATAGTATAAACTGGCCAGTAAATATCATACTGTGACTTCTAATGTTGAAAGATGAAGAGTGGTTGAGCACTATTTTCAATATATCAAAATCAATGGTTTGTTTTGAAATCAATACCTCTGTTATTTCACTATGTAACTATATCTGGATTTCAGTAGAAGAACATTGCCTTGAGAAACCCCCTGGAGTATACAGGACTGAATTCCAAACTGTTGATGTGAACCTTGAATTGGGAAAGTCCAAATCATTTTCCCTTCTAATGTTTAGCCAGTTGGCTACTCACTTTCATGGATGTTTATCTCTAGTATTCTGAGGTAAGAACTAAATATAATGGAATAAAAGTTTATCTTAACTGGATGAAAAGCAGCTTCTCATTTCCTGTTCTTCCGTGGCTTTTCATCTGTGTGCTGTCTTCAGGATTTAAAGGGAACTTTGCAGTGTCTGATTTTCAATGTTGTCCTCCTGCTGCTTATTTCAGTTCTCATTCCTGTACTTGTCCATGGTGGGATGTTGGTCATATTACTTAACCTGGATTTTATGTTCCCTGCTCACAATTAATGATGATGTTCATATTTAATCCAGTGAACTGTTACAAGGAGGTCTATGATGTGCTTGGAAGAGTCCCCAAAATTTAAACAGTCAGTATTGGCTACTGTTACTGGTGTTATCCTTTGTTTGAAAAAGGTCTGAGGCTTTGTCTTCTGAGAATTTAACATAATTACTAATTCTATTCATTAAATTTAGTGATGACCTTCTATAATCTAACATTCTGTATGAAATATGAAAGGCTCTGATGGATAGACAATGTTAACACCCTTTGGCTTTCTGGGGAGTCTATGGCAGTAAGAAACCACAGCTTTTCTTAAATTGGTTTTATAAAAAGAATATAAAATCATGATTCTGTCTATAATTGATTAGAAACAATTTGAAAATGTCAAGTACCTTGGAATAAAACCATGTATCCTACAATAGTGCCACATCTACATAGGACTGTTCCCCCAGGGATCATGAAGTTCCCCATATTCTATCAACATATGGCACATGTTCCCTAGGGGAGGAGAGACCCAATGGCCTCGAGTCCTGGACCCATCTCAGATTCATACACTGGAGTGTAAGAATGGCCCTGATTGGTGAAGATTCTGACTCTGACTTTTGTGACATCTCCCATCCAGACTTCTCCCCTTTTTCTCCATTTCTGCACAGGCTTATTCCTCCTTTGCACTGGGGAGAAAGTCAAAACACACCAGTTCTATGACAGTCTCACCCCACCACTGTGAACAGACCAGCATCCTCTCCCTGCTCTCCTTCACGGCCAGCCCAGTTCGGGAGGCTGCCCCACACTCCCCAAAAGAGAGCCTCATGTTGCATGCAATAGACTCTCCATGCCCTCTGGGCATGTGTCATTAGTCCTGACATTCCGAGTGAATATGGAGGAGGATCTGTTCTGCTTTGTCGGAGTGGCCACAACACAGGGAAGTGATATCACACCAAATACAATGGAGGTTTCCTGGAGAAAAGGCTCACTCGAAGTCCAAGGCAAGAAAAGTACAAGGTAAATCTGGAATGTTTTGTCCTGCCCTAAAGCAAGACAGTTCTGAACTAATGCAGTCACGTCAAAAGAGTAAGAGAAGCCAGGATGAAAAGGCTTCCTCCTGCCAAAATAGAATGGTCTGAGCTTTGAAAAGGATAATGATTGTAATGGGCTACATCACATCAAATATAAATCTGAAATTATACAGAGAGGAAAGAGGTAGAAGAAATAAAGGTGAAAGTACCTTATATTAATCATTCATTAATAAACAGGAAAAAGTTCATTGTTTTACAATGCCAATCTATAATTGCCTTAGTTACTATACTTATTGCTTAGACAAAACACACAACACTGAAAGTTAAGGGAAGAAAGGTTGTAGAGGTCTCAGTCCGTAATTAGCTGATGGCAAGACAGAGTGGCATGGCAGAGGGGCATCTCAGAGAAGGAAGCAAAGTAGTGAAGCAGGAAGCCACAGTGATGACAGGCCTCCTCTTATCCAGGCAGATAGCACTCACACTTTTAGCCCTAGTATTACAACATGAATCAATCCCAGCATCACAACCTTGATCCCAGGACCACTCACCCCAGATCCAGTCTCCTCCAAAAGCCCACCTCTGACCTCATGAGGCTGGGAGAGGTACATCTAGATACATGCCATAACAGTAACCAAATGTGATTCAGACTGATATCATCAACAAATACAAAACTTTTAAGTAAAATATTTTTGGAGAAAAGAGATACTCACATGATCTCAAAGCATTATCCCAAAGATTATGAACTTTAATCATGAAAGAAAATAAATATCTACACTGGATTATATCAGACTAAAAAGCTTCTGTACAGCAAAAGAATCACTTAGTAGAGTGAAGAGACCACCTACAGAGTGGAAAAACATTTTTCTAGTTACTCCTCAGACAGAGGGCTAATATCTAGGCTATCAAAGAACTAAAAAAAATTATACCACCTAAATCAAAGACCCAGTCAAGAAATAGGAGAGATGAAAGAATAAACATTTCAAAGGAGAACTACAAAATGGTCAACAAATACTGTACATGAAAAAAATTTTCAACATATCTGGCCATTAGAGAAATACAAATTAAGACAGTGCTAAAACTCCATCTTCCTCTGGGAAGAGTGGCATCCATTAGGAAACCAAACAATAACAAGAACTAGTGTGGCTGTGGCAAAAAAGGAACCCTCCACTGTTGGTTGGGGATGCAAACTAGTATAACCACTGTGGAATCAGTATGAAGGTTTCTCAAAGAACCAAAATTCCATGTGACTCAGCCATCCTTCTGCTCAGTATCTTCTCCAAAATGCTTACGACATCATACTTCAGCAACAGATACACATCTATGTTTATAGTATCAAAATTCACAATAGCTAAATCTTGGAGGCAGTTTGCATACCCATCAGTAGTGGTATTTCTATATATGGGAATACTATTTGTCTATAAAAAATGAGAAATTTGAGACATTTGTAGGAAAACATCTGTACCTGGAAAATATAACGTTGAGTAGAATAAACCAGACACACAAACTTAAATACTGTACAGTAACTCTCACTTGTACAAAGAGAATAAATACAAAAAGAATAATGAAAGATAGATAGAAGGGCATAAGAGGATGGATCTCTTGCAATATGGAGCAGGCCCAAGGGAAGAAGGGTAAGAGATGAAGAGGGGAGAAAAGGGCATAAGTAGAACAAAGCTACATCATGTACCAGAACCTAATAACTCCATGAATATAAACACTGTAGCCACAATATGAGTTGAGATTAATAATATCAACAAGGATGAAAATCAAGACAGGGGAATTGGAGGAGGAGAAAGAGATGCAGAAGGAAGGATTAGAGGATTAAAAAAGAGATAAGCTATATGAACATGTACCCACTCCCAAGATGACTGTAAACTACACGAGCTGAAAACACACAGTAGTAAGATAAACAGCTAGATAAGGTAACACAAAAGGATCTACCTCTGATTCACTTCTATCGTCTTATGCTAACGTATTTGCCTTGAATCTAATAATGAAGAGAAATAAAACATGGAATGCAGTGTACAATATAAGAAGGATGCTTTAGATTCTTCAGTGCAATGTGTGAAATTTTGTTTGTTTTAAATTAAAACATAAGTGATTTCAAAAAAACAATTTTAGACAGATAAGGAAATCTCTATATGAACATGTAAAAGCAATATTTTGGTTATATAGAAAATGTTGTTCTTATGAAGTATCCTAGAATATTTCATAGGACTAAAATTATCATACTGCCTGTACCATTTGATTGTCCAACACATATTTTATATAAGAATGTTTATATTATTATATAAGAATAAGGCTCAATTAGTGAAAAGGAAGGAAAGAAATGAAGGAAGAAGAAAAGGAAGGAGGCAAAGAAGAAGGTAGAAAGGAAATTAAAGGAAGTATTGCAAATTCTAATATTTTAATGAACCTAGCTAATAGATTTTTATCATTTTCTCCTTTCAATATTTTTATAACTGTCTCATTTGTAAATAAAAAAATTAAACATAAAGGCCCAAGATATGCAACAACTGAGACAATAGAAGAACTGCTGATAATATCAATGTTCCCTGTTAACTTCCTCTGAAAGCTGAATAGATGTGAAAAGGATATAGTATTGTGTTTGTACCTGGAAATTATTCTTAATGTACAGAATAAATAACACTTACGATTATGTCAAAAGATCTACTACACAGCAGCACGTGTTCATGAATCAGTGTTACCCTCCAGTACCTCTGGAGTCTATGTGAATTACTTTCCCCTGAAAGCAGAAGAAATATATGTTCTCCACCTATAAGGACAATAGTCAACCGACTTAGAAATCAGAAGCTTTGTCTTTGCCTCTTGTGCCACCTCCCTTATATCAGACGTGATCTGAGGGCGCCACGCTGGAATTGCAAGTGAATGCTGACTTCCGCATTGGTGGGAATCACCTGTGATTATCATCACTGCCCAGATGAGGCCACTGCTTGAGGATGACATTGCTGAGTTGTTCTGCTTGTCACCATCACGTCTGAAAACAGCAGTAATTCCTTGTTCGACTCTCCGGCTCTGAAAAAATAATTGGCACACTCATTATCTTCTCCAAGCCGGAGGGACTCATCCTTTTAAGACTGCAGGCAAATGAACAGCTCTCCACATCTCTGACTTTGTAATGCCTTTTGACACTGTATTATCATGCTGCCCTTTGCCAATCTTTTTCCTTTTCTGTGATACGTTTGTAAATCACAAGTAACGTTTGTTTTCCCCTAAGAGACTATGTTCAGAAGGACTGCAGCCATCACACAATATAAACTCAAAGTAAAGTGCGTTTGTGAAATTCCCCAGCATCACGTGCCCCATCCTTGGCCCGTGTGGGATGAGACTGTCGCCATCGTATTGTGTCTGTCGACATTTATAACAACACTTTTAGCATTTTCATGTGTTTAAAAATGTTCTTTGGATTTCAGGCTTTACAATGAATCATTTCTCCATGGTGGAGAGCACAGCTCGCTCTGCATAAAAATGAAAACCCATAAAGCAATTTAATGTGCTCAGAAACTTGAACAATACGACTTTTGGGATGACTGACTCTTCCTTAGAAGATGATTGTTTGTCCAGAAAACTGGAGCATTTCTATTAAATGCATGCTTTAAAAATGGGGGCCAGGGATTTAGCTCAATGGTTCCGGCGCCTGTCTTGCAAGCGCAAGGACCGGGGTTCGATCCCCGGTAACCACATACCTGTACTGGGTGTGGAGACTCACGCCCAGCAGCAACCAGTACCACATACCACAGTGCCGGGCATGGTGGCTCACGCCTGTAATCCCAGCACTCGGGAGGCAAAGGCAGGAGGATTGCTGTGATGAGGCTGAGCTCAGGGCCAGCGTGAACTACAAAGCGAGACTCTGTCTCCAAAAAAAAAAATGAAAACACATTGTTACCTCAATATCATATCAGTGTTTTCACATATTTAAGCAAAAGAAGCCTAAAATCAAAACTCTAAAAACAAAAGTTTCAGTCCTGACTCTACCAGCACCTTCATGTAGCCTTTAAGTGAACTTCCAGACTTCTCTAAACCTCGGCTCTGTGAGACCAGTGTGGCTACGGGAGCTCAGCTGTGACACTATATGAGATTAATATAAATTTAAGTAAAATAATACTAAGGGATTAGTGTAAGGTTGCTGTAAGTATCAAGATCTATTATTATAGACATATTAGATATTTTATTATATACACATTAAAATAATTTCCAGTGGCTAGTACATTATAACTATTAATAAGTTACTATAATGGGCAGAAAATGCTTTAAAAATTACATTTACATTGCAATAACAGCTTGGTAGTTATATAATAGAATAAGTCAACTTTCTTCCACAAATTTATGTCTCCTATGTATATGATATTTATATATAATGTAAATAAAGTACAGAACATATTTGTTATCTTTGGAGTTAGGTGAAAATGCATGTTAATATTTTTAAATAGATGTAGCTATATTTGTCCTATATAAGATTAAACAATAAATAAAAATCTCACAACTTATTTTTATAAAATCAACTATAGTTTCTTTGAACTTAAATATTGTATTGCCAGCTATATTCCTGAAATGTTTAGCTTAGCCAAGGAGCAGTGGTAAAGAAATTCAGTTATCCACTTGAAAAGGTTTTATCCTATTCATTCCATGCCATTTTCTGTCTGTTATCATCTAATGTGGTTAAAAATTGGTAAGTGTGTTGGATGAACCAAGAATATGAAGAGACAGGTTAGGTGATAGTGAAGCACAAGACCCCTGTTTTAGGGCTTCCCATCACTACTCTTGACTGCTTGTCTTCTAGTCTTCAAATTTGTCTTGGCTGTGAGGTTAGTTAGGGTCATTTACTAAAACTCATATGGGATTTTGAGCCACAAGAGCTGGGTTTTGACCAGAAGCCTTCACAACTACCTTGATTTTGCATAATGATCTCACTCTTTATGTATTTATTTTCTTCAATTTATAATGGGTATAAAAATCATAGGGCTTTAGTTGAAATCAAATGAAATAATTCATGTAAAAGCACACTATAAATGTGAATTCTGGTTGAGTCAGAAGCTGAATGAGGATCAAAGGTCAAGAAAAGTATTTGTAAAATTAGGTCTAAATTTGGCTTTTCATTGTTTTGCATGAATTTTCCATTTTATGTGGCTTTTCAGATTTAGTAGTATAAATAGTTTGTTGCTGTTCATTAATTGCTGATATGATGATTTCCTCCATCAAAAGGCTCATACAATTCAGAAGTAATCATTTAGACCCAACTTAAGAATTTAGCAAAGTTACTGGCTACATCAGCCTAACAAGCTCAGGCAGGCGTCTCTAGAGTAGCAAGCCAATCATAAAACTGCAGGGAGGTGATAGCATAATCACAAAAACATTCTGAAGGATCCAGAGTTAAACTAACCTAGGACATGTAACCTCCATATCATCACGGAAAACCTCGCTAAACGGTGCTTCTAGAAAAGCACTTTCATGGCTCTAAGTCCACACAGGTCAAAAATGTAAAATTCATAAATAAATGAGGAAAGAGTGGGGCATTATGATCAATTCAAAAAGCATTTAAGAAGTCAGAGATTGATGCAAGATCTAACAGGGAAATCTTAAGATAAGACTGCTGGATTAGTTATAAAATTAATATCCAGCAGACCATACTACAAATCTCTAGGATTTTCTTCCGTCAGGCACAAAATGATTTGCACCCGCTAGACAAAGCTCTAGAAGTTCACACATAATTTCCCAGAGTTTTCAGCTGCTTCTTAGCAGCAGTAATAATATAGGAGCTGAGAGGAGGCCATGACAGTCCTGCGCAGCCTTTGACAAGGAAAGTATGTGCCATCTACTTTTTCTGCTGTATTTTTACTCACTTCTTTTCTTTGCATCCCCTAAAATTCTAGTAAAAGACATAAAATACGACCTAAATAAACAGTGACTTTTCATGCTCTTTGATTTGATGACGTTATGCTAAAAGGATATAGATTTTCAATTCTATATATAAATGCCATGCATTTTCAATTAAAATTCCAGTTAGAGACTGAGAAATCCACTTAACTTTCTGTGAATTTGTAAGAGAAATAAAGTTCCATGGCTATCCATTACTTGAAAAGAAATCATAAACAAGGAGACCTCCCTTTTCTGTCAGATATTAAAATATGCTGTAAGGCCAGAGTAATAGAGCACGACCAGATAAACAGGTCGATAGAAAAAAACAAAGTACCCAGAAATAGCTGTGTATACATGGGAATTTAATAGTCCTTGAAGCATTTAAACCACATCACTGGAAACTATAAAATTGATGTTTTAGTAAACAATTGGCCCCACTATATGAAGAAAAATGAAATTGTGTTTCTATATTATCCTACATAATGGGTGCTCTCGAGAAAAAGATTAAGTAGAAAAGGAAAAATTATAAAGCTAATACAAGATAATTTATAAGACAATCTTTGTTATCTAGGATTAGAGAACTACTTTAAAAACTTCAAAAGGAAAAAGCTGAAATGGGAAAGATTAATAATATGATTACATCAAAATTAAGGCTTTCCATTTAGTGACTGCATTCAAATTAAGGCTTTCCAAATCAATAGATGACTGAGTAGGAAATGTACTTGCAGCTACACAAGAATGAATTAATACTATTCCCCAGTCCAAGCACATTACTATCATTTGAATCCTTAAATATTTTCAATGTTTAAAATAAATGCCAACAAAATTATAAATTATAAATCACAATTCTAGACACTTTACAATAAAGATAAATAAATGTGACAGCTACCCTGGAAAGAGTAAAATGTCATAGTTTAAGATTAAAAGCAGAGGGTCTTATGTGGATTCCTAATGATAATATGCATCCATTTTAGTATTATTAATTTATCCCTGTGTAGCTAATGAGCAAATCAAATGACCGTGTACCGGAGAAACTAAGCATGTCTGATTGGTACAGAGGAGCAACACCTGTCTAGCTTTCCTTTTCCTCTTACCTTCCCTTTTTCTCTAAGTTACTGTCCCTCACTCCTCAGACATGGCTGCTCTGGGAGCCTTCTGCAGACTGATACAGGGATTCTCAAGCTTTGAGCAGAGACCAACAAGGTGGTCCAGGAAAGAAGGAAAATGGCCACAATTAAAACAGTTCCCAGCTCTGCTTTTGTTATGCTGCAGAAATTTTGCATATTGTCTTTGAAATCAAGCACCCCATTGTTTTTGCATTTCTCTCTTATTTAGTACACCATTTTCATGTTTAGTAAAGAAGTATGTTTCTGTAGTTTTGTGATTTGCAAATCACTTTGATGAAATGTCTCTCATTTAATCTTCACAATGCAATTGGAGGTTTATCATTCTTCTTTTGCAGTCGAGGAGCAAATGCCTACAGACCAAAGAACTTTGAAAATGTCATAAATCTCTGAAGTGACAGAAGCAGAACTTAAATCAGGTTTTCTGGCTTGAAAACTCTCTTTTTAATCCAGTGCTTCAGGTTGTTTTAATGCAAAAAATCTTTATCCTAAGTGAATTTCAAGTAATTAAAAAATTAATGAAATTCTCATTTAGCTTTCTTTTACTATTTATGCAGAAATTAGCTAAGAATTAATTGGTGAAGAATCAGTAGTCAGCCAGAAAAAGCAATTTGGAGGTGAAAGTCTGAAAAGAAGTGATAAATAATATAATTCCCTGGCTATCCACTACTGTTTGAAAACCATGATGCATTTTACAATAAATTCTGAATTTCAAGGAATTCTAGCTTGTCAAAATACATTAGGCTCTGGGGGGCCGGGGAGTTAGCTCAGTGGTTCCGATGCCTGTCTTGCAAGCACAAGGGCCTGGGTTCGATTCCCTGGTAACCACATAACAATACTGGGTGTGGAGACCCACACCCAGCAGCAACCAGAACCACATACCACAGTGCCAGGCGTGGTGGCTCACGCCTGTAATCCCAGCACTTGGGAGGCAGAGGCAGGAGGATTGTGATGTGAGTTTGAGGCTGAGCTCAGGGCCAGCCTGAACCACAAAGCGAGACCCTGTCTCAAAAAACCTAAAAAAAAAAAATAAATAAATACATTAGGCTCTGAATTGTAAATGCTCTACGGTGTCATCCTAGATGTGATTTCAAAAAAAAAAAAAAAAGAAAAGAAATATTTATGGCATTAAATTTCTGAAAAGCAGAAATTTTAGGTATGTGTGTATTTCAATTTCACAAAATAACAGTAATGAAGGAAATGATTAAAATAGAACCTACATGCTAGAGAAACACAAGACCCCACTGCGAAGTGGTCATTGGCCTTGGTCCACTGTCACCTGTAGCCCAAACTATGCAGGGTCTGCTGGCCACTGCTATTTGAGAGAACCAGAGAGTGAGGCGGGATCTGCAGAACCCCGCTCTGCAGAAGGCACCACTGAGCTCCGCCTTGAGCACAGCGCAGGAACTCCAGGAGTTAAACGGCCTGCAGGTACCAGCACCTGCTTCTGTGCCCCTGGTGGCTACCTGAGGGTGCCGGCACCATCATGCACTACTTTGGAGACTGTGCATAAAAGGATGACGATTGAGCCTGCCTCTGGGTACTTCCAGGAGAAATACATCCTTTAATAAAGTCTCTTTCTGCTTCTATAAGCTGAAACAGTTTCTTTTATTTGAAACTAAGGATTTCTGAGTGAATGCATAATGGAATTTCTTTGCTGCCAACTTAGATTGACTACTTTGTTGTATCTGCTGTTGTGTGGAGGTGTTGAAAATAGGGACTTAAATTATAGAAATAGTCTGATTGTCGTGTAGAGACTGATAATGTCCTTGTGTGTGTATATATATATATATATATATATATATATATATATATATATATATATTTTTTTTTTTTTTTTTTTTTTTTTTTTTTTTTTTTTTTTTTTTTTTAGGTTTTTTTGAGACAGGGTCTCGCTTTGTGGTTCAGGCTGGCCCTGAGCTCAGCCTCAAACTCACATCACAGCAATCCTCCTGCCTCTGCCTCCCGAGTGCTGGGATTACAGGCGTGAGCCACCACGCCCGGCACTGGTATGTGGTATTGGTTGCCGCTGGGGTGAATCTCCACACCCAGTATTGTTATGTGGTTTCC
>PVIR01040931.1:0-13036 GCA_004026965.1 Petromus typicus
CTTTCTTTATTCTGTACCATTTTATTTATCAAGAAACCTAAGTATTAATCGAAGAGTAAATACAATACCAGCTAAAAAAATGGAAAAAAGACTGTAAATTAGAAGTTAATATAAATAGATTTAATATAAATAGATTTCCTGTTTTCTGTTTATGTGTTGTTTGTTTATATTATGCATATACAAAAACAAAAACACATTAGTTGCCATACTAAAAACAAACTACAAAAATAAAAACCCTTGCCAGATGAAACTGACTTCTTCCCTTGTAACATTTTCCAAAGGCAAGTACTCTTTAAGAAGATTGCTGCCCAGGGATGTGGTTTTCAGGAGATAATTGGTTTGGAGAGTTGAGACTCATCCCAGCCCTGACTTGGCATACCCCGTAGACAAGGTGGAAACTGATGATGTCTCTCTCACCTGTTAAGCCTCGTGACCTCACTCGGGCCCCTTGTAGGAGATCTGAGTAAATCTTTCCCAGTCACTTCTCTCACTGATTCCCCAACTAAGCAGCTGTCTGACATTCCCACTCATTGCAATTTATCTGCTACATAAAAGGAACAAGAAATCACTGCTGGGAGGTCTGTCGTTCTCTTTTTGGCCTTCTCGATCCTTCCCTTATGAGATATTACTGTCCTCTCAGCAGCTCTCAAAGCATTCATCTCCACCTATCACTACCTCTGTTTCAGCTTCTATCATTTGTCATGGCTAAGGAAGAGGTATTTGGACAAGTAGGATGAGTTCCTATTAGTGGTGATTATCAGAAGTGTGCAAGAGAAGTTGAGAGCAGAGGATGACATGCTATTTCACATTTTACTCTCATCTCATTCATATCTATCAAGCAGATCTTAGAGTGTTATCCACTCAGCAGTCTCCAAATTGGGCCATTTTCCTTAATAGTATCAGTTCTGCTGATGTTTCTGTAAGTCTAGATGATTACTGAGAAAACAGGCATCAACTGTTAATGTGTAAGACATTTCTGTTTACAGACCAATGCAGAAATTTTTTGTTTACTTATCAAATTACATGACAAAATCTTCTTCTAATTTCCTGAATCTGTGAGGCTCAACTTGACTCTTTAAGGTTAATGCTAAACCAATTTAGTGACTTATTTTAAGAATCACAAATGAGTCTCATGCATTCGATGTTTTTCAGAGAACAAAAACACAATTTGTTTCCAAATGTGGGGATTTATGAAATTTTCTTAAACACATGTACTAATTTACTCTTTCTAAAGAAAATCAAATAAAGCCAACTAGTTTTATTTAATGAACAATAAAAAATGCATTTTATTACACCCAACAGATGGTGAGGTCTGAAATAATTTGTTAGATTAAAAATATTTATTATTGCTTTAAGAAATTCAATATTTAAAAGCATGCCAAGATTCTAATGTTCATTTTATGTGTATTTTGGCTGAACAAAATTAAGCCTTGAGATCATGTGTTCTCTTTTAACACATACTTCTCTTCCTAGAGTTTAAAATTTCATAAAATGTCATTGAATAAGAAAGCTTAATTCCTAATTAAAATTTTAATTTAAAGTTTTGCATATAAAGTTATAATTCACAATCTTATACTTCCTGCAGTAGAACTCCAATGTTATGACTTCTGGGTTTTCACTCTCCTACTTCTAGTTTAGAGACACAAGTTTCACCTTATTTTAATCATGAGGCTTTGTTGAGGGTGGAAATTAAAGGTAGTAAGTACATCACTTCATAAATTATCTTAAAATATTTCACTGGGCAAGCATCTGATTATTCAGTTACAGTCAATGTTCTTGGATTCTTATGATTTATTGGGCTCGAGGTTGGCTGCTAACACTATTTTTTTTCTGCCTTTGCAGTCTTTAGTATATGCAAAGTATATGCATTTATAAAAGCTCTAAGTCCACAATTACAACACTGCTCTTTGAACATCTGATATGTTCCAAAAATTTTACTCTGCGTTGAAACTGTGATTATGAGCATTTGTTATTTAAAAATGCCAGTGGCGATGACTATAAACTACAAAGGGGATAAAGGCAATGTTTTCTTCAAGTTTTGAAATATGCATTTGTTATTGCATGTCAATAATTTATTCTCAAGCAGACGTACTGAGATAGCATGATCTGTCGACGAGTTCAAGTCTTGAAGAGCAAACATTAATTGTAGATATTTAGAAATTTCTTTCATTTTTCATAGTCTGATTTTCAAAAACATTTTAGTAAATAGAGAATATTCACCTACTGTATATAACAGGTTTGAATGATAATTTCTCTGTTTCTTTAGTGTTTATGAACTTTGTAATTTGTATGACTATTTTAAAAATTACTTAGAACGTGTAGGTCCTTTTATTATATACAATTAGCAATTTTGTGCGAAGTAAAAGGTAATACCTTACTTCTCTTTCAGAGTACAGAACTAGAATTGAAATCTAGTAAATTTCACACATAGCCTGTATTACCATTATCTTTATTTCATATATAATGTTGATTTTTTTTTTTTTTTTTGAGACAAGGTCTCGCTTTGTAGCCCAGGCTGGCCTTGAACTCATGGCAATCCTCCTGCCTCTGCCTCCCACATGCCAAGTTTGTAGGAGTGAGCTGCCATGCCTGGCAAATGTTGAAAATTTTTAAGCATGAATGCACCTTTGATATTGCAAAACTTTAAAGCAATCATTAAAGTATCAGTAGAGAAAGCAGCAAGAAATTTCTTTGCACTTTATTTTATTGATCTTATATCAGAATTATTGTTTTTGAGGTGTAATTTTTTACCTCAGTGAAAATTATAAGTTAAACCCCAACAAAGATGTATCTCTGGAAGGCATGATTAAAAACTGATAAAAATGTAAAGAAAATGTATTTTATGGGTATTATATCAATTCTTTGAATGTCTTTGTGGTACTGGTGCAAACTCTCGATGTTGAATCTGGTTACAATTTATATATAAAATGTACCAATAAAATCAATTAAAAAACAGTAAGTTTTAAAAAAAAATATTATTGTGGCTCAGAATTTAAGAAAGAAAACAGAAATGTTAGTGAACAACCAGATTCAGGTTCAGAATAACAAACTTCTTTATTTGAAAAATTATTTTTCCATTAAAATGTCTCTTCACAGAGATTTTAACTGAGGAACTCCCCCACTTTTCTATTTAATGTAATAATTTAGTTTTATCATCATCAATATTGTTATCATTTTTAGTGAAGAAAGGTTTACATAGAAAGTTATTCTCATGACATTTTTTAACATATTTTTATCATAATCAGAATTTCCAGATAAACTTAAGATCACAAAAGATCCTTAACATCAGAGACAATCACTTTCAGCCGCTCATTTGTTAGGCAGCTAAGTCCAAAGGTGATAATTTGCTGAACCGCACCGCACCATGTGGCTAATAAGTGACAGGTAGGGACAACCAGGGCCGGCGTGCCAGAACTATATTGGGGAGTCTTTCACCCAACATTGCGCTTCCTTCGGGATCCAAATTGATCATGCACACCTGTTTACAGTGTTTTAAACGTCTTTAAAACATTTACAGCTGGGCTTCTCATCATCTGCATGCTCTTTTATTATACACCATTATTGACCCCCAGACCTTGTGTGTGTGTGTGTGTGTGTGTGTGTGAGAGAGAGACAGGGTCTCACTTTGTACCTCCGGCTGGCCCTGAGCTCATTATGTAACCCAGGCAAGCCTGGAACTCACAGAAATCCTCCTGCCTCTGTCTGTAAGTGGGATCAGAGGCAGGAGCCATCATGCCCAGCACTATGGTTTGTGGTACTGAGTGCTGGTGGGAATGAGTCACCATGCCTGGCATTGTTGTATGTGATTACCAGGAATCGAACTAGGGACCTTGTGTGCTTGCAAGGCAAATGCTGGACACTTGGTTTTTTTTTTTTTTTAATTGAAATCTTTATTGGTACATTACATATGCACATCATGATTTCACTCAGCAATGAGAATTTATATCAGTATATGACACAGCTTAATTCTCATTTTTCCCCATAGCCTTACACACCCTACTATCCCCACCCCCTATATACATACACATTGTTTCCTTTCTTTTTTTTTATAATCTCATTAATTCCCGCTTACCCCATTTCAATTTCACAATATATAACATACATTCTAGAACTCATTTACAACTTTATTTTCTTATACCAGATAAAAGATGTGATATTTTCACATTTCTTAACATTGACATATCAGCACAGAGGAGTATCCTGGGAGTATAAGTTTATTCTCTTTGGGCTCAAACTCACCTCTTCATAAACTAGCGAGGAGCTGTTGTGTCACTCAGTTTATAAGATCCATTGATGTATATGTATATGCAAATCTGTGTACGCGGAATCTTATTTCTAATTTATTTTTAAGCTTTCCTGGAGAATCTATTCCTGGGGGACAAATAAAAATACCAGTAAAAGTATAAGTAAATGATGAAAACACAATACTAGATGAGAATACAAGATAAGTGACTTTTTCAAAATTCCCTTGCATGTAGAGAATCAATATGGTGGCAGCAAAATTCATTGTATCCATGATGAAGAATACAGACCCTGGAAAAGAACAACTTAAGGAAGAACAAAATAGAGAAATATATACGGGGAATGCACAAGGAATGGGCAGGAAAACAGAAAGCTGCGGAGAAGTTTGAAAGTTGAAAGCCAAAGTACAGAGAAGCAGCAGTCTGGACTCGTCTCTGTTCCAGGATTGTGGGGAGGGGTGAGAGGAACCTGGCTCTGCACAAGCAAGATGAGTACTGGGAGCTCCGGGGAGAAACTATTGCAGTGGGCTGGCCTCCACAGGGAGTCCACAGGTGAGATTTTCAGGGAAGGCATGGAGCTTTGTTCTTATGGGACTCCTGCCACACAGCAGGGAGGTACAAGAGCCCACCATATGGCCAGAGAATATGCAGTCAGACATCATTCCAGGCAAAGGTTGGTGTTTGAACCTGGAACTGAGAACAGTCGAAGAACAAGCTCAACTCAGGTTTTCCAGTGGTATCATCCCACTTTGGGTGAAGGAATGCAATGGGAGACATCTGCCGACTGGAAATAGGCTGGAAAGAGATGCTGTGAGGCCTGTGAGGTCTGGCTAGGAAGGACAGAGCCCTCATACCTGTGGTGGGAGGCCAGGCCCAGGTTGAGTTGCACTGGTTTTGAAGGTGCTGACACTGAGTCCTGGAGTCCTCACCCTACTGCCTCATCCAGCACAGATCTGGGATCTGACTATCTTCCTACTCTATCAGAGCAAGCAGGGCCACCTGGTGACTTGGACATTGTGTGAGCCTGGAGGCTTCCAGAGGGGCCTCTGGAATAGGTGGGACACTCAGAATCCCACAGGCCTTAAGGCTGGGTGGGAAAACCATGAGTTACTATACTCCCAAACCGAATTCTGGAAATAAACCACTCATTCAAAAATACAGTTAAGAGGGCTGGGATTTTAGCTCAGTGGTTCCAGTGCCTGCCTCACAAGTGCAAGGTCCCTGCTTCGATCCTTAGTACTAAAAAAAAAAAAAAAAAAGTTGATTTTTTTTTTTAGGACCCTTTTGCTCCTTTTTCTTTTGCTCACTCATTTATCAAGCTTGTAAAATTTTTCCTTTGTCTTTCTTTCTTTTTACTCTTAATTTTTCCTTTACATTCTTTTATCCTTATTCTCCAAATTATTTCTATTTTTCTCTTTTCTTCTTTCATTTTCTATTTCTCTTTTTTTCTGTTGTTTTTATCTAATTTTTTGAAATTGTTTCTCTTACTTCTTTCTCTTCTTTCTCTTCTCTTATTATAAAATTTTCCCAATTTTTTCCTCTTGCATTCTTCCATTACAAACTCCCTATGTCTTTAGTAGTATAACCACTAAGCTTTATTAACTTTTCAATAGTTATCTCTAGGTTACTAGTATTGAATTCCTTTCGATAACTAATGGAGGTAGAGTTTTGACTTTAGTATATAATTGTGGTATGTCAGTATCTGGGTTTATTTGGGGGATGACAAATGATTCTGATGGTAGAACAGAGTATTACACTTCATTGAAGAGTCCAGTGACATTTTCTTTAAGATAAACATTGAATGGCTAATCTTTTTATCCCATTAACTTGTTTAAAATATTGAATACAATGCTCAGTTGAAAAATATATTAATATAAATTGTCAAATTTAAAGGTATTTCAGGAAATAAGCTTTCCTAGAAAAACTAAGTAAAGGGAAAATATTTATGAAGGCAACTTGAGATTTTTGTTTGCATTTGTTGAACTATACAAAATTTTTAAGATTAATGCGTTTTTCATATTCTAAAATCATTCCTGTTATTTTTACACAAAAACAATATGTATTATGGGTAGCCATTTTTGAGTATATATTTATAAAAATGATGATCAAATTCAGTAAGAAATGACTACTTAGCAGGTAGCAGCTTGACACTAAGTGCTATACCATGCTGAAGTATTCGCAGTAATCTTAATAAAGCACTCTGTTCATGCTCATCTTATAGATGTAGTTGAAACTTGAAGAAATATATCACCCACTGTCATACAGATTTTCTGTCATATTATGAATGTGAGAGAATTTTTAACATTAAAGAAATAATTGTAATAAAATTATATGGATCGATAATATAATTGCAGTTTCTAGTCTTGTAATAATAATCCAAGAAAATCTGAATAAATGTGTTCCCTATATTTAAAGCTTTATTTCTTTATTTATGATGATGAACATATAATTTATCTATTTTCCTATGATATTTCCAACCAGAAAACACCTATAGCTTTTTTAAAGGATTTAAGAGACAAAGAAATGATGTTTTCTGTGGGAGAACTAATACTGATTATGCCCAAAGCAGCTAAGTAATTCAGGGTGTGAAGAGTTAACCCCGCAACTAGCTTCTTTATTGAAGGGAGTCCTAAGCCTATGTGCCAAAGTGAGAGTAACTCACATTCTAATTCTATTCTTACAATTCAAACCTTTTCATTAGAACAACAGTGTTCTAATTAAACCGTATATGTTGTCTGTGCTGTTCTTAATTTGAGAAAGCTTTGTCTTGCTCACATTGATTTCCATAGAAACCACCTGACTGCATGTCTTCTCATGCGCTCCTGCTCTTGCATGTAGCTCGCCTGTACTCCAGTTGATTATCAATAAAAACCATTGGTTTGGACTGGTTGGTTCCTCGGCCAGTTGCTCCAGCAATGGTCACCCTGGCATCCCTGCCCAGGTCTTATCATGCATTGGACAGGAGACTGGAGCTTACCACAGAGATTCCAATAATGTTTCAGGTGTCCCAACTAGTTTTAAATATCTTAACAGAAATAAGGGAAAATGTGAATTTTAAAAAATGCATAATTACTTTTATCTGATGATTTTCATGTGTTTTTGTTAGTGTGCATCTCTTAAAATTCATTAATTTAAAAAATTTTGTATTTAGTTTTATATTTCATATTGAGTTCTTTGTAATTAGTATAATGAAATTATATAGCAGTGAATACTTACTCATCTGTAGGAGTCAGTACTAAACTCAACATTCTAAAAATGACTGGGATTAACTTATGTAATAAGGCTACTATACAAATTAAATCTTCTTTAGGGGTTTCATAAATCTGGTTATATTCCTAACCTACATAGCAAAATTATGTTTTAGTCCGTTAGTCTGTGAAGCTTAGAACTATTTTTTTTTTCAGTACCAGCGATCAAACTCTAGCTTTTGTATTTCCAAGATAAGAGTGATGCCACTTGAGCTAAATCCCTAGCAGAACTAATTTTTGTTTAATGGAATATTCTGGAATAGTAAAATAGCTCTCTCTCTCTCTCTCTCTCTCTCTCTGTCTCTCTCTCTCTCTCTCTTATGCAAGTACTTTCACTCTCTCTCTTTCTCTGTGTGTTTATGTCCATGTGTATATATGGATATACATGTATCCTTAGCCTACAAATTAAAGAAAACTTAATTTACAGACCTCTTTAAGAAACTACAAGTTTTCTTAATGAATTCATAGATTTTCTTTCTTATTTCGCTCTGGAATCACACAGCCTATTAATCTTAGGTGTTTTTAGTATACATATTGACAGCAGTGAAAATGGGTCTGGAGTAAATGTTATTTCCTTTTTTAATTATTTTGCCTTTGCTTGACCTTTTTCTCAGATGACTTTATTGTGGGTGGGCAAATTCACCACTGACACTCATTTAGTGATTTGTATTTCCAAGTAAAATCCTGTCCATTATGTTACGTGACTCCTGACATTTTAAGTAGTTTTATTAATTTTCATAATTTCATTTAGCCTTATTTTAGCACCAAATATTTAACATTCATCTAATTTCAAAATAATCAATTTCTTCTACTGACATTCTGTCAAAAATAATTATTGATTCTTTATGACTTTGACCTTTGACTTGTAAATCACAACCCCTGTTTTGTACTTTACAAGGAATGGATCATTTATCACCTTTTAATGCCTGTTTCCGTTGTGAAATTGTATCATGTCCATTCACTAAGTTTGTGTTTATGTCTTCATTTGTAACCTGAAATTACAAACTAGTAGATTTAAATATTTTTTGGTTCTATCCAATATCTATAGTAAAGAAGTTCACATGGGAATGAAATTATAATTTTTGAGATACTATTACTTTTTTTCAAAAAAAAAAAATCCATGCTTTTGATGTGAGTTAATCAATATTGTAGAATTTAATTCTGTCCTTGAAGTAAATTGGAAATAATAGCTGTTAATTAGTATTGTTAAGTTAATTTTCCTAACTCAAGTTGCCTTAATAAGCCACCATTTATCTTCTTTTTCTTTACTTTACATTTAAGTTTTCTCCAAAGACATAAGGAACAACTAAAGCTTTTAAATCATATCCTCTTACTGAAATCATACAAATATTGCAAATGTAAACCTCAGAGTATTTAGACTCTCAGCTTGTCTTTTGTGGTAGTGTAGTTACTATTTGATTTGTATTTGATATGAAATACTAAATCACCTATGTATTTGAATAAGGTGGTAATACTTTCTGTTTATATAGAATAATTTCCCCCAGAGACTGCACAAACACATTTCTGATGTTTTTTTTATTTATCCTCACAATATCTTTTTGATGTTTCAAAGGAATTTGTATTATCCCTATTGATTTGAAAACATAGTACTTACCATTACTAATATTATTGTGTATAGAAACAGCATGGCTTTCTAACTTTATACAAGCCAGTGTCTAGGACTGAAGTTAAGGGGTTTTGGTGTTGACAGTTAATTGAAAATGTAAAACCTGTATATTAAAGTAATCTAGAGTAACACAACTGACAGAATCCCAGGGCTATTCCTGATCAGAAATTGGCTTGAACTTAGCAGTGGTGAGTTCAGTGATGGAGAAGAGGGTGGAAAAAAGAGGGATGGGAAATCAGGCATGGGCTGGGGGAGAGAAGAGAGATACTAATTTTACTAATTTATTTATAAAAATGTGGGAACTAACAAGCCCAAGGTCTGTAAGGTAGGCTGCCTGGTGGAAATTAAAGTAAAATTTGAAATTTTGGTTTTTAGGTCTGAATTGTTCAAAGGAACAGAATGAAAGCTGAGGTAGACTTTGTCTATGGGTTTACTTGACATTTCATTGAGATTTTCTTGAAGAAAATTTCTTCTTTTTCTGGAAACCTCAGACTTGAGTGGATTGAAAGAGCCCCCACACACAAACACACACATGCACAGTAACGTTTTATGCAAGTCTACTGACTGTAACTATGAATCACACCCACAATGTCCTCCTGCAGCAATACGCAGACTTGTTTTGGAAGACACTTTCTTTTTGGAGTTTATGAAACCACTAGGAACCATAGCCCAATCCCACAGAAAATGAATTTTCACAGCTCAGGAGTTACAGATGATCTTCAAATCTGGAGACATCTTTGTACATTCAGGTAGTCTACGTGATTGATTGAACAATGGTTCTGTGACATCTACATCTTTAGACTTATGCTGTTACTCTGAATGTATGGTTAAAATGTGTGTAAGTCCTAGCTCACAAATGAGAACACACCATTGCCATTTTTTCAGTCTGATCATTTTACACGTAGTTTGTAATTATCACATGTGGTATTTCAGTTTAGAGAATTTGCAGTTAGCAAGATGAGTACAGTTCTGAATTTGTGGCATTCATTGTTTAGGTTGCATGTTCAGCATTGTTGCTTATAAGTTCATTCCTGTAGCTCATTCATAGGCACTTCCTTAATATTTTAAAATAACAGATTATGTTGTGTGTTGCTCCAAAATAACATTCTCAACTTTGCATATCACTGTGGAATGGTAAATTATAGCTACTTATGTGTGTCATCTCATATGAAGTTTTCTTAAAGATTGGTCACATTCTAGGCACCACAATATTGAGTTCCCTAGATCTGGCCAGTATTAAATATGTTAAATGTTCTTTTAAGTATTATATTGAAGAAAATCTCAGAAGGGAATATATGTGATGATTGTAAAAGTAACAAGAATTTGTGCATTGTAACTGTAGTCCTCTTTAATATGACACTGTCCATCTTTAAGACAACATTAAACCAGAGGTAGAGAGGAAGCATTCCTTTTGACCATTTTTACTTGTGTATCTTCTCTTGTGTCTTATTCCTACATTATGCTTCTTGGAACATATAATAATCCTTGTTGGTCTACTGTTGATAATGTACGGGATCCATCTATATTTGCTCTTTCTGAATGATTTGCTGACTGTAGAAAAGCACCAGGCTTAACTATCAGTTTTGCATTTACTGTTCTAGTCCTGCCTTTTCTAGGCATCTGCATCTTTCTGGGAAGCAACAGTTAGATTGAATTCATTTTCCCTGTTTTTTTTTTTTTTTTTTTTTTTTTTTTTTTTTTTTTTTTTTTTTTTTTTTTGACTCTCTGGTGTGCACTTTCCATACTGGGCCTCGGAAGGTTCAAACCCATGGTGATGTTCAGAGTCTTGACGCTCTTAATAATAATCCCCAGGCTTTTTTCTCTGCCTCATACATTGACATTAATATGAGTTCAGTTTCCTATCAGTGAGTAAATCCTGACTTATTTTACTTTCATTTTTTTCCAGAGCAATGACTTCTGGAGAACACACATTCTGGCACCCATGACCAGACTAATGTGCATCTCAACACATGTTTCTATGCTTTAGGCTAAAGAGATAAATTTCAGGTAAAGAGCTTCAGTATTAATATAAATAACTTAAAATAAAATCTCACAATGGATAATTTTTTATATTGTCTTTTCATTGTTATCTGTTTAAATTTTTATTCATTCAAGACAGGTACAGCACATATAATTTTAAAAAGTATAATTCTGGCTTTTGTCACATCAAATAATTTCAATTAATGTTAGGGCAAATAAAATTAGCTGTATGCACAAAGGTACTTAACATCATAGGCTCCAATAAAGGAAATCTATAATAAGGGCCAGAATGTTATAAAATTTCTACCTCTGCCAAAATGGCGATAATCAACAAGATGAAAAGCAGAAACAGAAACACATGTATCCTGCTGGTAAGAATGCAAAATGAGGCAGCTCTTTTGTCAGGCTTTCATCCAGCATTAAAGTGTTTCCCTGCCCTTCTAGTTTTATTCAAAAGTGTGTACTCAAGGTAAAAATAGGTGTCTCCCCCACAAAACATGTACATACAAATGCACAGAGAAGTATTGTTCATAGTAGTCAAACAAAATGGATCTAAATCTTCAGGCAAAAAAATATATAGCATAACTAAATATAAAGCAATAGAATTACATGATGTTTTATATTATTTTGCAATAAAAGAGCAATCTAATACTAACACATGATAGAACATAGATGGACATTGAAACATTAAAATGGAATTAGGAATCAATCAGAAGATATGACTTATTATGTGATTCTGCTTGCTCAAATAAAGGCAGTTATAAAGACAGAAAGTAGACTGTCCACAGAAATGAAAAAAAAAAAAAGAAGAAGGAATAGAGAGTGAGTAATAAGTACACAAGATTTATTCAATTGTAGTGAAGAAACCTTGCTAAACTCTCTGTGGTGATGGCTATGAAAAACTCTCTCTAGGGTCAGGGATTTAGCTCAGTGGTTCCACCATCTGTCTGCAAGCACAAGGTCCCGAATTCAGTCTCCAACATCACATACCACAGTACTGAGCCTGTGACTCATGCGTGGAATCCCAGCACTCAGAAGTAGAAGCAGGATTGCTGAGTTTGAGGCTGTCTTGGGCTACATAGTGAGTTCAGGGCCAGCCTGAACTACAAAGTGAGACCCTGTCTCAACACAAAACAAAACAAAACAAAACAAAACAAAACAAAACAACACAAAAACCCTTTTCTAAACAAAAATTATTTAATTTTTTAAAGAAACAATAGCTGTATATGTAAAATAGGAACAATTACATAATCTATAAGGCTTTTTTATTAGTTAAGATAATTTTAGATGACATATGCATATCTCCAGCATTGTTTCTGGGACAAAATCTATGCTTAAAAAATATTAGTAATTGCTTTTCTGTTTTAGTTTTTTTTCTTTCAAAATACATATATGTGGAAATAAAAACTTCATTTTATTCAACAAATGCCAAGCACAGGCAGGAGAGAATATATTTGTGAATACAAATGGTGCTTGGTGTTTGATAGGTGGGCACCATGTGAGGTAATACAGAGGAAGCACTCTCTCAGACAGCGTTTAGCACACACATATTAAGTTTCCTCGTAGTTAGATGGACACTATCTTCAGGGAAATGAGGACATGACTATGAGTAGATTGATAATATTAACTTCTGCCTTCATATGCTTAGTTATAATTGATACAAACATAACATTATTCTGATTTGGTTCTCTCAGAGGCAAGTTATAAGCTTTAAAGAAAAAATGAAATTAAAATCTAAAAGTATAATTTTTAACATGGAATTTATATTTTGAATTACTATCCTTAACTTTACTGGTGCAAAGACCAGCCATTTGTCCACACATCTACTTAATACATTCTGGCCACACTTTGTATCTCATTATTTTATACTATGAATAAATAAATGTATTTCTTACATTTTAAGATCTGATACAGAAGTTATAGAACCCTCTATACCTGAA
>PVIR01040932.1:0-13011 GCA_004026965.1 Petromus typicus
TAGTGTACCTCCATGCAATGGTTCCAGATTGAATCTCAGAACTATTATCAGAAAAGACCAAAAAAAAAAAAAAATCAGAATGAGATAACCCTACAGAAGACCAAGACACATTTCCAAACTATGCATCTGAAAAGGAGTTACTATTGTGAATATAAAAAACTATTAAAACTCATAACAATGAATAATTGTAGAAAGCAAATGATCATTAAAAATTATTCAAAAGTCTGTGCAGTTCTCAAAACAAGATATTCAAATAGCCCATAACTACATTAAAAAAAAATTGTTCTTAAGCATTGAGATCAACTGAACAAAAAATTTAAATTATTGAAAATATTTAATTTAATAGAATTACAAATGCCATTTAGGAAAACATGAAACCATTTATTATTATATCAGGGATTTTTAAAGTTATAGAAATTAAAAACATTTGAAAATCATATTTAAAAATTACATGTCAACATTACAATTTTCAGGTTATTAGCTGACAGGAGATTAAAGTAGATAATTTGTTAAATTTTTGAACTGGAAAGTTTAAATAAATTTGAAAATAGTGATAGCTTGCTAATTATTAAGGAAGGATATAATAACATAAAAAAGAAAAAAACATATGGAATTTCATCAGATTTCTAAATTTACTGATATGAGGAATAAATAAAAACAAAAGCTTATTTTTCTACTTTTTCCTAATTGTGCTGCAATCAGAAGATAGGTTTCTAATTCATTCAAAATAACAAAACTGAGTAATAATAACATTGAACACAATTTTTAAAATCTTTTCAAAACTAACTTTTTATCATAATTGTACCCAAATATAATTTTTATTTAACCTCCAGATTATGTGAACTGATGTAAATATTAGCTACAGAAGTAATGAAGCAGTATATTATGCTCTAAATTTATGCTTAAATTTATTGAAATATTGTTTAGTTGTTGGCTGTAATATAATTATATCTCTATTTAAATGCCCTATTTACTGATATTAAAAATGAAATTGCAATACGTAGAGACTCTATAAAATTATTATATATTTGAATGTTGCTGTTCTCTTCCTTATTTTTTGGTTCCTACATAAAAATAAGACTTAAAAAGAAAAGTTTGTCTAACTTTATTGTAAAGATTAAGCTGCTTTTAATTTTTTCTGCATTTTCTGAACTTCAAATTTCTAGGCACATTTACTCACCTATATGACGTGCTCTTGAGTTGTAGTCACCCACCCCCACCCCAGCAAACTACACCTCATCCCCAGGTGGATCTTTGAACGTTATCTTACTCAGAGATTACGGAAGTTGTAATCAAATTAAAGACGTTCAGATAAGGAAGACGTGCCATTTTTTTCTGGATGAACTCTAAACCACAGGATAATTGTTCTTCTAAGAGGCGTCAAGGGACTATGATGGGAAGGTGAAGCACAGACCACAGTGATGTGGAAAAGAGAAAGCTCAGGGTCTGCCCAAGGCGCTACCTTCTGAGAGAGATATGGGACGATTTTCCACAGAACTCTCAGAAGACGACTTCAACTCCATGGACTCCTGAAAACTAAGAAAATAAGTTGTCTTATTTTAAGTTATGAAGACTGTCATAATTTGATATAGCAAACGTTCAGGAAACCAAAAATTATGTAACTTATGTCCATGAAGTTGAGTTCTTCAAAAATAGTAAACTGCTACTCAATAAAGTTAGAACTGCTGAAAATGTTAATGTGACTTTCCATTGTCAATATAACAGGTTTTATTATTTTTTTAACTTGACAAATATAATTCCAAAAGAATGAAAATTGAGCCACAGAAATTAAAAGGAATAACTAACACATTCTTCTGTAACAACAACGAAAAAAAAGAAAATAAATTTCTTTGACTTCATCCTAATAGTTCAAGTCCATATCAGGAAGAGTGATCAAATGATACAAAGGAAAATAAATTTTTGTGTGTATATATTTTGAGAAAAGTCCCTCTATGTATTTATTCACTAATGTGATGCTTGGTAAATTTTGAAGTTCATAGTAATTATGTGCAATTTTATTTACATTTCACTGTAAATGTATATTAGTCAATATATAATAGTAGGAAGATATGAAAGTCCATTTCTTTTCATGGGTTGACTTCTCTAAACACACACAGCCCTAACTCTCATTGTACATATGAGACACACGTCTGATAATTTATCACAAATTTTCTAACAGCTGTTTTTATTTCCATACTTGGTTACAGGAACATTTTGTGAGTATTTAATATATAGTAAATACGCAGCTTTTTTCACAGGAAAACGTTTGGTGACAAATGCTACATCTTTTCAAAACAGTTCTGTTTGCTCATAGCACATAACACATATGTTGCAAAAAAATACCTTTTTTACTATTTTTAAATTTTTTTCTTATTTATTTAAATCTTTATTGGTAATATATATATATATATATATATATATATATATATATATATATATATATATATATACATACACATCATGATTGCATTCAACAATGAGAATTTGTACCAGTATATGACACAATTAAATTCTCATTTTCCCATAAATTATTTTACTTTCGTTTAATGTAGAAATCTGCTTATATACATATCACTCTTTAAAAAGTAATTTTTTAGACAACACTAAGTGATTTTGAATATTAATATACAATTATAGTGTTTCTTTTAACTCTGTCACTTAATAAATTGTGCTTTTGCTTTGATTACTCACTACTTCTTCAATAAGAGAGCATAACATTTTGCTGGTAGAATATGTATCTGTCTTCCTTTCATGTGCTTCCTAGAACATAGCAACACACTTGAAACCATAGATAAAAACAATTAAATAAATAAGATTCACAGAGCCCAAGCTTCTAAGTGCTAGTTACCTCAAAACTTCAAAATAGGTCTTCATTGAAAGCAGCTCTTTCTTGCATTATTGAGTATTTTAGATTTAATGTGAGGGCCACAGTTGAGCTACATTCTTTATAAAATCATACATTTGCTACACAGAGGTGTGTCATGTTGAAGTTGTACGGTAGAGGAGCATTTCTCTAAAACAAGAGCTGTTCTGTGCCTATATCTCAGTTCTCTTCTTCCTAGCAGAAATTTTTACCCACCCAAGCACAGTGTTCATATTGTTTTGTCTGCAAGGAGCTTTTGTTTAGAAAGCTCATGTCTACTGAGTTAGTAAAACACCAGAAATAATCACCAACCTAAGACATATGATATTGTTCATAGTTCATAGAACCAGGTGCCTTGTCCTGGAAACTTCTTCCTCATCATGTTGACCTTCTTGGACAACCAGGTGTGCTATTTTCTAGGATACTGTAAACAAGGCATACTCTAGAAAGATATTCTGATCCTCTGGCAGGATACAGAGATTCCAAAGGGAGAACCATTCCATTCTTTGAAATATCATTTAAGATTAGTTTAATCCGACTCCCTGGTCATGGATTAAGAAAAAAATGTATGTATATTCCCAATTTATTATTTTATTATATTGTGGCCAATTTGGTAGTACTCGATGGAGCGGAGTCTAAACACTAGTAATGAATACATCCACCTATTAAATTTGGCATTGAAAATGAGAATGCAAAATATAAATCAAATTAAATGATCTAAAATAAGTTTTCCCAAATATTCCAACCTCTAATCCCTTCCAGTCTTGCCAGTGTAACCCCTCGAAACATTTAACTTGATGAAGAACCAGGTTTTCTATAGTGCTGCAACTATATCAACTTACAAACTCATTTGTTTCCAGTGCCTACTAAATCAAGTTGTTCACCTGAATGCTTGGGCCTCTCCTCACAACCTCAAAGACTCTGTCCTGCATATAGGCAAATCTCAGTGTCCATACAAAGCCTCAACTTTTTCAATTAACTTGGTATAAGAAAGGATGTTGTAATGTTCCTCCCAGGACCACTAAAAGATTCAGTCTATCTTGAGACTATCTGGAATCCCAAGGAATTAGGGTCGGTGTTGTAATTTAAGACTTTGGTCATAAAGCAAAACAAAAATTCCTGTCATAGTCCAAGTTGTTCATAAGTCAGGCCAGTCTTAAATCAAACATACACTGCTTTTATAGTTAAACATATGAGAAGCAAATAATTCTGATTATCAATGATTAAAACAAATAGTGTTTTAATATTTATGCATTTTTAAAAAAACATACAATATGGAAAAAAATTGTGCCAGCTGTTTCTCAAACAAAAGACTACTATTTAGAGTATATAAAGAACTATAAAAATCCAATTACCTCAATTTAAAGACTCAATTCAAAAACTGGAGTATGAAGAAAAACCACACTTTTTTAGGTGAAAAATTAAAGGCAGCAGAGAAACATATGGAGAAATGTTCAGCATCACTGGTCATTGAAGAGATGCAGATGGAAACATTTATATTCTATCTCACTTCACAAAGACTGGCTACTATGACAAAATCAACCAACAACAAATGCTGGAGAGGCTGTAGGGATAAAGGAACCCTTCTCCACTGTTGATGGGAATGTAGACTGGTGCAAACCACAATGGAGATCAGAGTGGATATTCCTAAAAAAAACTTAGGATTAGAGATCCCATTTGACGCTGTTATTCATCTGCTTGGCATATACACAAAAGCATTAAAAGATTCATATCACAGCAAAATATGTACACTCATGTTTACAACAGCTCAGTTTGTAATAGCTATATTTTGGAAACACCCAAATGTCCAACATCAGGAGACTAGAAAAAAAATGTGGTTTTTGTTTTGTTTTGTTTTGTTTATAAAATAGAGCATCACTCAGCCATAAAGAATGATGAGTTTGAATCATTTATATTCAAAAAGGACATACCTTGAAGACATATTCATAAATGAAATATATAGGACATAATGTGTAAATACCATAGCATTTTTCTAGTATGAGAAACTGAAGGAATAAATGAGTTCCAAAATATATGATAGATACTGTGAAATAGGAAGAAAATATTCAAAAGGGAAAGGGAAATGGGGAATTTGGGTATGTAAGGAAGGGAAAGAAAACTTGATAGTTAAAAAGGAAATAAAGCTTGTGTATATAGTGAGTGGGTGTTTGTGAGGAGAGCATAGAAATGGGAAAAAATGAGAATCATGGTCTGTCATGTACAGGTACAAACTCAATGTTGAATGTCATTTTAATGTATGTATAAAATATACCAATAAAATGAATTAAAAAAAAACTCATGTAACTGTTCGGAAATGTATTTTACTATATTTTGATGAAGAATATCTTATTGAATTAGAATAATTCAAACATAAAACACTTCTGTTGTTAACTTATTTGTTGGTCCATTTACATGAGGGTTGTCATCCAAACTACACTGTATTATGAAATACTACAGAGAAGTCGGTGTGCTGTACCTGACCTATGAAAGTCATCAAGGAAAGCTCTTCCTGAGCCTGTGTTCCAGCACATGTATCTGCACCTGCCCAGTCCACCAGTCCAAGGTGTAGATTCAAGTAAATTAAATGTGGGAAAAATAATTACAGCAGCCTTTTGCTTGTAAAAATAATCTTAAATGACAAAATTTTACTCAAAATATACAAGAATTTCAGGATACATTCCAATTTATGAATTAATTTAGAGCTTTATGATAAATGTATATTTAGGAACATGTAAGATGGAGTTGCCTTTATTTCTGCTTTTGTTTGTTTGTTTGTTTCTTTAGTAATAATACTAAACTTTTCTCTCTTAAAGGTGTCAGAGAGGGCCGGGGATTTAGCTCAGTGGTTCCAGAGCCTGTCTTGCAAGCACAAGGACCCGGGTTCGATCCTCAGAAACCACAAATAATACTGGGCGTGGAGACTCACGCCCAGCAGCAACCAGTACCACATACCACAGTGCTGAGCGTGTTAGTTCACGCCTGTAATCCTAGCATTTGGGAGGCAGAGGCGAGAGGATTGCTGTGATGTAAACTTGAGGCTGAGCTCAGGGGCAGCCTGAACCACAAAGCGAGACCTTGTCTCAAAACAAACAAAAAAAGATGTAAGAGAAATAAGAAAGCACTTTCCACGATTTGAAAGGTAGTATGTGTGTATAGCGATAGAATTTTCACAAGTAAAAAGCACACCACATAGGAAAGAGTAAAAATGTATGTTCATTTTTCTTCAACTGATAATTTGTGGAAAAGAAATGAGACATTTATATATATATATATATAATTATATAGTATATATATAGTAATATAAAACATAATGCAATATATGGCATTATAATATATACCCTTATATAATAATTATATATTATATAATGTATAATGCATAATATAATAATTAGTTTTATATATTTTATATCATTATAATATGTGATGTAATGATAATTATATTAATATGATATAATATATCTGTAATTTTATATATAATTATATTGTGTATAATTATATATTTATTATATATAAATTCAAAAGTTTCATGGACCTTATGTGGCCATGGTTCTTTTATTTTTTTCTTACACAAATTGTTATTCTTTTATGTGTTCTAAGAATAAAAATAAACTGGGGGAAGGAAGATGGCTGCACCGACAATGTCTATTTTTTAACTTCAAGGCACAGGCAGATTTCTACTTCCACAGTTGTGATTAATAGTCTGTCATGTATTTACTGCTAACATCAAGAGTAGCTAAGAAAACAAATAATGTTTATAGTTCCTAGAGTAGAAATAGCAAGTAAACTTTCTGTGATCTAGGTCATGAGTCTTAACTTTGGTACATATGACAAGAAAGGCATTATTTCAGTTAAATTAATAGTTTCTATGGTTACTGAAAGATGATAAAATGTGAGAAAAGAAATTTTAAAAAACTGATAATGTGACCTGATAATCGACAAGAAAAAAAGAATTAGATTCATGTGTATAAGAATGGAGAAAACGACCATGTTAGTTAATTGTTTTCTTTGAGCAAAATATGAAAAGTGTACAAGCTTAAGAAAGTTTGAAATAAAAGTTGAGTGATGTGGACAAATTGCATAGTGTAGATTGCAGGAGGCAGATAGCAAAATGGAGCAGAGGCACTGTGGGTTAGGCCGGATCCAGACTCACGATATCCTGAACGTCCCCCTAGGGCCCGGTGAAGGAGCCGTAGTGTAGTGAGCATGCTGGTGACTGACAGAACATCAGCTGCCACAGGTAGCAACCCAGTGAGTTGTCCTGGACACTTGGGGCATTGAGCAAGACCCATCAAACCAGAGCAGACATAAGCAACTGAGAAGGAGAATGCAAAATACTGTAGGGCAGTATGATTCCTTCTTCCACTGTTAAAAATATGAGAAGCTTTTCATTTTTCTGCCATTTTCAGGCACCAATTTAAGGAATAAAATGATGTAACAGAACATTTGTACCATAAGACATTCAAATGAAACTAAGCCAACTCTGATAAAAAGTTGAAAAATCATGAATTTTTACCTGAAAAAAAGCAGTTTAACTCTGAAGAAATGGAAAATACTGTTTTGGTTTTCTATTTTTAATATTTTTATTTGAAACAAAACAAAAAACCAAGTCAGCTAAATAGGATGGTGAGAACTTCAAAAAATATCAGATCACTTAGGGACAAAGGCAGCATGATTTTATAACTATCATAGAACAAGGAAAAGAAATATTTAATTCCATTATTCCTCAAAAGTTCAATCACTTAGGTAGGGAAATAGCTGTCAAAAAAGAGATAGAAGGCAAGAGAGTATAACTGTAGCAGAATAATTTTTACATAGTTATCCTATTTCACTCACCACAAATAACACTTGGAAATTTAGACTTTTATAAATATGTTGTCATCAAATGTACAATAAAAGTTTTATGAGCAAGCAATAAAGATAGAATAGATATTCAGTACAGTACAAATTGCTGAGATGCCATCAATGCCCTAGGATATAATAATCACTTAAAAACTCCTGTTTAGGTTGATCTTCAAAGAGCAATGAAAATAACATTGAAAATCAGTTACACCAATTTTATTTAGTTAAATATCATGCAAAACTGTTAATACATAGCAACTTCTCATGTTACAATGTTATTTAATAATGCTAAATAAACATTAATGTGTAAGGTAAAGTAGTTCTTCTGAGACACCAAAGTTTTTAAATATAATTGAGAGTCACTGGAAAAACTTGGCTTGTTTTCTGTTTTTCTCTTATTACAGATCCTCAAGGAAGAACTACAGACTTTATGATCCCATCTGAGGAGCTATTAATACCTCAAAACAGTTTCATCATCAATTATACCCAACACCTCCTTGAAATACATAAAACAATTTTATTTTTACAAATGAGACTGCTGAAGAAAAGTAAGAGCCTATTCTTTGTTAGAAAATTTACTTCATTATTATTAATCCTGAAAATGTTCTTGTTAGTAGATGAACTGCATAAGAGACTTTCTAATTACCTTAAGTTCCATTAAAGTATTTTAATGGTTCATTAAAGCTGACTGATGGTACACATCTTTGATTATTCAGGTGCTGATTAGTTGTAAAAAACACTTACACCACCGAAGTGTCAGCTAAATAGAGTTCACATCTTATGATATGTTAAGGCCGTGCCTGCAAGGAATAGATAAAGTCATTCTTAGGGGCTCTCTGGGGCATTATTTAAGAACCATTTTTATCATCATATTTTGTTTTAGTATTTCCATTAATGTGGGGAAATTTAAACTAGGAAAACTATAAAAAGGCAATTCTTTAAACTTGTAAAATGTGTGAATAATAAAAAACATGAAAAATGTTCAATGCAATAGAGAATTATACGGCTATTTTTATACTTGTAAGCATTTTAAAATGTACATTATGTATGCTTCTACTAACACATCCATTTTATAATTAGGAGGACACAATTCTTACTTTATTTTTATTTTTTTTAATTTTAACTGGTCACATGGCCAAAATAAAAGAAAGAAGAAAAAAAGCATTTATTAAACTTAGTTTATAATAGAAAAATATTTCATAGCATCAGTGTGTCCTCTACAGTCTGATGATTTAGGGATCTATGGCAACCAGCAATTAATGGATGAAAAACAATTAAGAATCAAAGCAATTTGCTTTTGAAATATCTCTAACTTCTGTGTACAATGGCATAGTTATTATTTTTCTCATCTTTGAAACTATATGTGCATCTTTGAATTTGTAATACATGATCTTTTGGGAAAATCTAGTATTGATTTGACCCCATATATTTTTTGTACTTCTTAAATCCAACTACTAATTGGGATCAACCATTTTCTATAGAACTTCCAATGATCAAAGTTATCAGTGATACTTATTATATTTCTGAAAGAACCATTATCTGAATGAATTTTAAGATAATACCCAGGAGCTCTCACCCATAGGTGGAAACAGAACCAGGTGGAAAAAATAAAAAATAAAACAAACAAAAAACCCCAAAATGAAACAAAAAACACTTAACTAAAGCAATTACATCAAAATAATAATGCAGGTCCAATACTGGCACCATAATTATTCTATACAAACATTTTATATAAATATGTACTTTTTAATTAGGCCTTAACTTAAAAGACACTATTTTTAAAAAGGAACCTAGGTGATATATAAGAAGCTAGTCAATTAGAAAATGTAGAAAGGTACTATCCGTGCATAACAGATGACTGGTAAGATCCATAAATATTCACATTATTTTTACTCTTGGATTTCGATTGTATGGGTTTGTGTATCTGTGTGGTATGTATAGGCATCAAAAAATAAAAGAAATAAATTTGACTTCTGCCCTAATTCAGGTAAACATAGCTGGGTAGTGAGAAGACAGATCCGAAAGTCTGATGGCTTCTTAAACACATACACTTGTGAATTTGCAAATATTGAAGAGAGTGCTCTGTAGTTCTTAGACATGGAGATAAAGTTTTAGGTCAGTTCTATGTAGATTTTCAGGGTGAATATCTGGTGAATGGCTTGTACTCATATCTTCTCATAAATCCCAAACCTTATCAGAAGAATAGAGGTGTCAGTAAAAACCACATTTGTTTTTATCAACTGTGCATCATATTATTTGTCATGTTACTTGGTTGTGGCTATAAATCTTATCAACTTTTACAGCAGCTGGGGAGTAAAATCAACACTGAGGTTTCTTTTCTTGATTCATGAGAAGCTCGTGAATTTTTTTCAGTCCCTTGATAATCATGAAATGAATTTTAATCTCATTTCTTAATTTTTTTAAATGATGTCCTGATTCTGTTCATTGCCCAAATACAAGCTGCAGGTTAAAAAAATAGATATGAATAGAATAATTGGAATCACGATGTCCTTTCCACCACAGCTCTCTAAGTGATGTATTTGTCTGATGTAAGGAAAGGTATATGCTGAAAGTGTTTTTATCTTAAAAATTCAATGTAGTGGTTAGAAATGTACAATCTGTTTTCAGGCTGCTGTCAGAGAATGACTGTTTTGATGACAGGGATTTAAGCTACTGACAATCAAGTTGCTATTTTGCTTTATTGTATTTCATGATCACTTATTATTAAAATTCTTTCCTAAAAGAAAATTTTGAGTGTAACTGTTTTGTGTTCTCAAGGAAAAAAAAAATATTCCATCTCCAAGAATTAACACAAACATATTTCATGTCTCAAAGACCAGAAAAATCAAGCCCCAAAGTTTCATATCAAACATGAGGCAAAGTTTTTAAAATTCATAAACCAGATATATAGTGTTTTTTCCCCCAGTGGTAAGAGTAAAAAATTTGGAAACACATTTTTTTGTTAATGGAATTTTAAGTGTCTTTTTTCTCCTTACCATTTATTTTAATATGTTTTTAGTTATAAGATGTATATTTTTGCAATTAGTGTTTTTAATTTATACATTACTACCGGTATTTTAGCATTATTACAGTTTCGGCAGTTTTCCTTTTAGTTTCCTTAAATTAAGTTTTAAACAATATTCCAAATATTTTATAGAAAATCAATGTGTAAAAATTGAAACCTTTCACACTAAGATCAGGAACAAGACAAGGGTGTTCTATCTCACCACTTCTGTTGAATATAGATCTGGAAATATTAGCCATAGCAATTAGGCAAGAGAAAGAAATAAAAGGAATAAAGATTGGAAAAGAAGAAGTTAAATTGTCATTATTTGCTGATGACACGATACTCTATCTAGAGGATCCTAAAAACTCAATTAAAAAACTGCTGGACCTAATCGCCAATTTTAGCCGCGTAGCTGGTTACAAGGTCAACATTCAAAAATCAATAGCCTTCGTATACACAAACAATAGACCCACTGAGATAGAAATTGGTGAGTCAGTCCCTTTCACAATAGCATCCCCAAAAATAAAATACCTAGGAATCAATCTAACAAAGGAGGTGAAAGACCTCTACTCTGAAAACCATAGTACTCTGAAAAAGGAGATAGAAGGTGATATCAAAATATGAAAAGACATACCTTGCTCTTGGGTAGGAAGAACCAATATTGTCAAAATGGCTATAATCCCAAAATTACTCTACACATTCAACGCAATACTGATTGAAATCCCAATAGCATATTTCACAGATCTAGAGAAAATCAAACTTTCATCTGGAACCACAAAAGACCTAGAATAGCAAAAACAATTTTATGCAACAGGAACATGGTAGGGGGTATCCCAACTCTGAACCTGAAACTATACTTTAAAGCCACTGTGATAAAAACTGTGTGGTACTGGCAAAGTAACAGACCCGAGGATCAATGGAGTAGACTAGAAGATGCAAAAACTACTCCAGATACACTGAGCCACCTCATCTTTGACAAAGGAGCCAAAAATCCTCAATGGAGGAAAGATAGCCTCTTTAACAAATGGTGCTGGAAAAACTGGGCTTTAACTTGCCAAAGACTAAAACTAGATCTAACTCTTTCAGCATGTACCAAGCTAAAATCAAAGTGGATAAGAGACCTAACTATTAAAACAGACACTGTAAACCTACTACAAAACAGGTTAGGTAAAACTCTCAAGGATATGGGCTTAGGGAAAGACTTCATGAACAAAACTTGTATAGCACAAGAATTGGCTGAGGAAATCAAGAAATGGGACCTCATTCTTTTAAAAAGCTTCTGTAAAGCAAAGGAAAACACCAACAGTGCAAAAAGGCAAGCAATAATGTGGGAAAAAATCTTTACCAGCTGTTCCTCAGATAAAGGGCTACTATCTAGAATATATAAAGAGTTCAAAAAAATCAGCCCACCCAAATTTAATGACCCAATTCAAAAATGGGCTTCTGAAATGAATAGATATTTTTCAGAGGAAGCAGTAAGGGCAGCTAAGAAGCATACGAAGAAATGCTCAACATCATTGGTCATTCGAGACATGCAGATGAAAACAACATTGGGATTCCATCTCACTCCACATAGAATGGCTGCCATCTCAGAATCAGCCAACTGCAAATGTTGGCGAGGCTGCAGAGAAGAAGGAATCCTTCTCCACTGTTGGTGGGACTGTAGACTCGTACAACCCCTGTGGAGATCAGTTTGAAGAATCCTCAAAAAGCTAGGATTGGCGGTCCCATTTGACCTGGCCATTGCTCTGCTAGGTATATACACACAAGAATTAAAAGACTCATATCACAGTGACATATGTGCACCCGTGTTTATAGCAGCCCAGTTTGTGATTGCTACATCTTGGAAACAACCCAAATGTCCATCAACTGGAGACTGGATAAAAAAGCTGTGGTTCTTCTACAGAATGGAGTATTACTCTGTCATAAAAAATGATAAGTTTGAATCATTTCTACTTAAATGGACATACCTTGAGGATATCCTCATAAGTGAAATAAATAGGGCACAGATAGGTACATATCACATCTTTTCTCTGGTATGAGAAAATGAAGATGTAAATGAATCCTAACATTGTATGTTATATATTGTGAAATACAAAATGCTCAATGTTAAATAGGAAGAAGTGGGAAAATATTGAGATTGTAACAAAAAAGTAAGGAAACAAATCTTATGTTTATGGGGGGGTGGTAGGGTGGGTAGGGCTATGGGAAAAATGCGAATTAAGTTGTGTCTTATACTGGTACAAATCCCCATTATGGAGTGCAATCATGATGTGTATATTTAATGTACCAATAAAGATAA
>PVIR01040933.1:0-13034 GCA_004026965.1 Petromus typicus
GAACCCGGGCCCTTGCGCTTGCGAGACAGGCGCCGGAACCACTGAGCTAACTCCCCGGCCCCTTAGGTAAGACTTTTCCGTGTTAAGTCACTTCATGTGAACACCCCCAAGCTGTTTTAGTATTTCTGACCCTAACGGGTCCACTTAAGTGTCCCCACCTTTTCTGACCAGCTGATGATGACCTCTTCTTCCAAAAGGTCTGCATCGTACATCTCTTTCAAGATATGTGGAATCTTGGAGAGAAGCTGGGCTTGATGCATCGCCACTACACATTCCAGACCATGAAGAAGGTACCGTTGAGCTTTTTTGTTGTTATGACAGAACTGCAAGTAGAGATTTGGGTTTGCTTTTTCACATATTCTAAGTTAGCAAATTTAATAACCAAGTATACTCATTTTTTTCAGATAGTGTGTGGGAATGTGGCTCAATGCATCAATACACAGCCAGGAGTAGCATCTCACATACCTGTATCACCAATACGTTTTTTTTTTTGAGACAGGGTCTCGCTTTGTAGTTCAGGCTGGCTCTGAGCTCAGCCTCCAACTCACATCACAGCAATCCTCCTGCCTCTGCCTCCCAAGTGCTGGAATTACAGGCATGAGCCACCACGCCCGCACTGTGGTATGTGCTACTGGTTGCTACTGGGTGTGAGTCCCCATGCCCAGTATGGTATGTGGTTACCGGGGAATCCAACCTGGGCCCTTGAGCTTGCAAGACAGGCGCTGAGCTAAAATCCCCGGCCCTATATCACCAATACTTAAGGACACAAGAGGAATGTAAGTCTGATCCTAGCATGTGCAAATCAGCAACTTGCTGAGACTCTTATCTCCAATTTTTTGAGATAGGGTCTCATTTTGTAGTTCAGGTTGGCCCTGAGCTCAGCCTCAAATTCAAAGCAATCCTCCTGCCTCTGCCTCCCAAGTGCTAGGATTACAGGCGTGATCTACCACAACCAGCTCTGTGGTATGTGTTAACGATTGCTGGTGCTGAGCCTCCATGCCCAGCATTGTTGTCAGTGGTTATTGGGGATGGAACCACTGAGCTAAACTCCCAGCCCTTATCTCTAATTTTTTTTTTTTTTTTTTTTTAGGTTTTTTGAGACAGGGTCTCGCTTTGTGGTTCAGGCTGGCCCTGAGCTCAGCCTCCAACTCACATCACAATCCTCCTGCCTCTGCCTCCCGAGTGCTGGGATTACAGGTGTGAGCCACCATGCCCGGCACTATGGTATGTGGTACTGGTTGCTGCTGGGTGTGGGTCTCCACACCCAGTATTGTTATGTGGTTACCAGGGAATCGAACCCCTGGGCCCTTGCGCTTGCAAGACAGGCGCAGGAACCACTGAGCTAACTCCCCGGCCCTATCTCTAATTTTTTTGAGACAAGGTCTGGTTTTGTAGTTCAGGCTGGCCCTGAATTCATTACGCAGCCCAGGCCAGCCTTGAATTCTCAGCAATCCTCCTGCCCCTACCTCCTGAGTGCTGGGATCATACATGTGAGCCACTACGCCTGGCTCTGTGGTCAAGGATCTAGGTTGAATCTCCTCACATGAAAAAAAGCTGATGTGGGCCAGGATTTAGCCTAATGGCTCTGGCGCTTGCCTTGCAAAGCAAGGTCCTGAGTTCAATCTTGAGATTACCACATACAATCCTGGGCATGGTGGCTCACTACTATAATCCTAGCACTTGGGAGGCAGAGGCAGGAGGAAGGCTGTGATATGAAGGCTAAACTCAGGGGCAGCCTGAACTACAATAAAGCAGACCCTGTCTCAAACAAAGAACAAAAAAAGCTAATGCAACAAAGATCTTTAGAGCACTTTATCTGTAATACCCCATGTGCTGTATTTGCCTCAGGCATTAAGCTGTGTCAATTTATGATGGCAAAGAATAAGCAAAAGCAGTTCCAGAGTCATGCCGCTATTATCTCAATTACGGCTCTAGAAAAACTTGCAAAAAAGAAACACCACCAAGATTTAGCTCAGTGGCACCATGACTGCCTCCTAAGCACAAGGTCTTGAATTTAATCCTTGGTACTTTAGGGAAAACAAAAATACTTGCTTACTCGGAGAAAATGGCGCCTGTATTTCTTAATTTGTTCTCTGATCTTCTCATTAAAAAGGACTTCAGTCAGAACAAGAGGGCCCATGGCTTTCACATCTAGTCTTTCTGCTTCAGCAACAATTTCCTTATCAGATGAATCAATGATGCCCTCTTCTTTCTTTTTCTGTAAACAAAAGGCACACACAATTCAGAGAACAGCAAGTTTACGTCACTAGACTAGACATATCTGTTAATACCTGCTCCCCTGGACTTTTCCTCTATCTCATTTATGTCTTCTAAATGATACAGAAAGACAGAATTTTGAAAGAAAGAATTTCCTCTTTGAAACACTTCTTGAGCAAAAAAAAAAAAAAAAAAGCGAAGAAAAGCCTTGCAATAGAGAAGTCAAGACACCAGAAATAGTTACCTATCAATTACCCAAGTGAAAGTTAATAAATACCTTAAAAAAAAAAAAAAAAAACTGGCTTGAGGTTCATTGTGGATTCAGTAAATTTTATACCTTAACAAAATCAAACAGAATATTCACACGTTCTTCTACAGTTCTTTCCAAGTCGTCACTAAGTGTCAGGACTTTTGCATGGTCACTGATTTCATCCATCCTGCGCCTCTGAGCTTCCTCGGTTGTATCTTCCCCCCAGTCATCATCTTCCTCTTCTTCCACAGCGTGTGGAGGAGGACTGATTTCACTTGGTGGTGGTGGGGGCGGTGTCTCACTGCTGGATACGGAGCCATTTTCCTTGTCTTTGCCCTTCCTATTTTTCTTTTCCTTTTCTTTCTTTGCTGTACCACTGTCACTATTCTCTGCCAGAAAATAAAAATTTAGTCCCGTATCCTTTATCAATGTCAAAATATTAAAAATCCCACAGGCACCCACTTCAGGGTTCCCCTTCTATACCTTTAAGGCAAAAGCTTTCTTTCTCAATAAAAGTTTCCTTTTCTTCTAAACAAAATGCTAATTCTAAAGAGTTTCCAAGATCAAATCCATGCCTTGCACTTCACAAGGGACAAACCTAGGCAAAGAATGACGTGGCACACATCAAGAGTCTCCTCTATTGGGTATTTAAGGTGAAGCAGTGGCATGGAAGGAAGATCCTGCCCACTTAACAGTGACTGTACAAGTCCATGTAACGGCCTATCTCACAGAGGAGAGTGCCGGAATAGGTTAGACTTTCTTGCTGTAGCAAGCTCAAATTGTGCCAGACTATTTTGATAATCTGTCACAGAGTGTTGCTTGCAACGCTCTAAGGCAATTTCAGCTTGAGCCAAAGCCCCTGTTGAAGGCTTCAGGCCGATGTAACAGTAGAAAGACCATTATTTCACTTCGTTATGTTCAGACTATAACAGAAACCTCCTACTTCTGATTACAATAATTAGTTGTTTGATGTGAAGACCTAGAAAATTCATTACCATCACTTACCAGGTGGGTTTTTGAGAATGAATGTGCAGAGTTTATGATGTGTGTCAAGCATGCCTCGATAGCCACAGGCTTTACAAGAATTACCTATTGTTTGCTTCTTTGGATTCACATGCTGCAGAAAATAAAAACAAGTATATCAACCACAACATAAGATGAAATTTCAATGGAACTTCATAGAAAAAAATTAATATTTCAGGAAACATTTGGATACTAGCTTAAAACAAATTATTTCATAGTGATTAAAATACAGAAATATTTCCAAAATCTGCCTTTACTTACACTTAATTCTGCCATGCCTTCTGAGGAATGTGACTTAATGTTAGCACAAGTGACCACAAAAAGCGACACATGGCTTTTTAACACCCCCCCACAGAGGGTCTTGTGCTTTGTAGTTCAGGTAGGCCCTTAACTCACAATGTAGCCCAGGTTAGCCTCAAACTCACAGCAGTCCTTCTACCTCTGTCCCCCAAACATGAGGATTACAGGTGTGAAGATTACTATGCCTGGCTGGCATTTTAACTGACAAAAAAATCTTGAGATGTTGGAGACTGAATCTAGGATACTGCACATTCTGACACACTGCTCAAACCCAAAGCTACATTCCTAGTCCAACCAAAACTTTACTGTTACTCACCAGATCTGTTTCAGGATTCTCACATTCAGGACAGAGAACAAATTTTTTAATGAATCCATCCAACATGTCTTGCAGCTTATTCGCCTCATGAGATCCATTGACAATGTAACGGTCATTCTTTACATCAAACTGGGTCTGTGCGCCCAGCTCACAACCAAAGTATTTGGTGGGATCTGTTTGAGAGATAGAGTAAGCTCTTTAACTAATTTCTGGCTCCCAACTGTATTTACACTGTGTTGTTTCTTTTGTGTGAGAAACTCAAAGACTAAATGAGAAGCACAATGGGAGAACAGATATTGGGCCAACAGGAAAAATATGTTATTGAAGGGCAACAAGGAAGCAGGAAGAGGACAGGGAAGGAAGGGAAAAGGTTTAAAAAAAAAAAGAAGAAGAAAAAAGGAGACAAAGCTTGTGCAAATGAGAATGGGAAGAAGGTCTGAAGGAAGAGAATGGGAAAATTGAGGCGTGCTATGTGTTAAGTACAAACTCCTCATGATCAATGTGATCAATGTGCATGTGGGCCTGACCAATATGTACTAGAAGAATAAAGTTAAAAAAAAAAATTATAGGACCAGGGAAATTAGCTCAGTGGTTCCAGCACTTGTCTTGTAAGTCCAAGGGCCAGGGTTTGATCCCCGGGTAACCACATACAATATATGGGCGTGGAGACTCACATCCAGCAGCAATCAGTACCATATACAAGTGCCAGGTGTGGTGGCTCACGCCTGTAATCCCAGCACTTGGGAGGCAGAGGCAGGAGGATTGCTGTGATGTGAGTTTGAGGCTGATCTCAGCACCAGCCTAAACTACAAAGTGTGACCCTGTCTCAAAAACAAAGAAACAAACAAAAAAAAAACCAATTAGTGCTAACAATGTCTGTTGTCCACGTAGTTGTAGACTCATGGTGATCAGTAACAAGTTTAAAGTCCACCTTTCCACAAGGTCTTTAACTGGCATGCAATGGAAGCTTTAAAAGCTCAAAAAGTATCACAATCAGATTAATAAAATATCATTTCAGATTACTCCAGGGAGCTTACTTACACGTTGGAGGCCGATTAAGCGCCTTTGCAACGTCAACCATGTTGACTATAACTGTCTTGATTCCATTTCCTTTGCCCTCAACCTGAAGAAACAAGATTTTAATTTTACATCGTCATCCCATAAAATGTAATCTTTCAAAATGTACCAAGAACTATGCAATGACATGTAATAAAATGAAGACCAGTGTACCTTGGCAATCAGACGGGGCATCTTGTAGCGATAGAACTGGTCTGAAACGCTGCGGTTGACGTTGACAGACATTTTGGCTTATTAGTGACTTTATCAATAAGATGAAGAGATCTTTGATTGCAACTTTTTGGTATCTTCTGTCTGGAGAAGAAGGGATGACATAAACGACTGCAAGAGTTCTCGGTCTCTGACATGAAAAAATTTTCGCCACTGAGGCTGTAAGCTTCTTGCTTGTATGCTATGTTTCCCCAATACAGGTACCAATGGCTGCGCAACAGCTCTGAAAGAGTAAAGCAGAAAAACAACACACCTCAGCAAGTTAAGCATCATTCCTACCCGGATTCACCGAATCTACGTTACTGTGCCTACTTCTCCGTAGATTACAAAGTATCTATTCACGTGCAAAACACATTCCCATTAAACATAGTACACTAAGATGGATACTTCTGACCAAACAGTGACTGTGGAACAGAGATGCCTAACTCAATATATCCAAGACTATGTTACCTAGGATACACCACGCTGGTGTCAGACCAAAAGTAATCGACACGTCCTAGGATTGCTTCCTGTCTGGTGAACACATCCGTAACCGTCCCGAATTGATCCAAGCCCTCTCCTTCCCCCAGCCCCAGATCGAAACAGTAAACTTCGAGAATGGCGCCTCCTCCGCCTACTGTCGCTTTAAACTGGCACCGACGCACCGTGCCCCCAATGGCGACTCCAGCGCGGCCAGTGCCCGCCAGGCGCCATCTGCCCGCCGCGCTACCCGCCCGACCCTGGCCGCCCTGTTCCTCCTCCGCTATCCGGCGTTCAGTCGACCTTCGCCCCCGTTCCCATGGCTACGCGGGGTCGGGCGCCTCGACTGCCTCCCCTCGACCCCAGCTCCGCCCGGACCGGCGGGGAGGAGCAAGCGGTGCGGCGCCGTGACTCACAAACGCGCCGGCCTGACTCAGCGGCGCCGGCTCGCGCGCGCGCTCCCGCCCAGGCCCGGCCCCCCCAAACTGCGCCACACGCGCGCGGGTCACGCGGCCGCCCGCCATCTTGTCGCCGTCAGGGCCCGCCGCCCGCGACTCACCGTTTTCGTCAAATAAAGACATAAACCCAACGCGGCTCGCCCTGGACTGGGAGGAAGAGGCGCTGGAAACTGGGTCCGGAGCAGCGGGGCGGGCGACGAGCAGAGGGGCGGCCGGGCAGGTGCCGCCGCCGAGCAGCGGGAGGGGCTGTCCCAGCGACGTCCGCGTCCACACCGGCAGCGCCGAGCCTGGCGACCTGGCGAGGACACAGCTGTGAGCCGCGGGCGGCCAGACGGCTCCTTGCCGCGAGTAGCCCGCGAGTGAAAGGGAGGGAGCGCAAAGGAAAGGGCGCGGGACACCGCCCCCCGCGAACTCACCTCTGGAATGTTCTCGCTCTGACTGAACAACGCTGCCGCCGCGCTCAAGCTACTCTCGGCCCCGGTGCCCGCCCCCTGCGGTAGGCCGCATAGTCCATTGGCCAGGGGTCCACCCGTGCTCTCTTAGTATTGGCCTCAATGGTGCGTCAATCGCATCTTTCCCCGCCCCCCGCTTCCTGGTGCTCCACTAGTGGCCTTGGCCCGCCTCCGGCCCCGCAACCGGCTTCCTTCTCTTCCCCTCCCCCGCCCTTCTCGCGAGAACGGGCCTGCGTGCGGTACACCCGAAAGATGGCGGTTATTCCCCTCCCCCGCCAGGCGGGGGCCTGGTAGAGGCGTTAGGAGGGTTTAGGCAGCTTGGGCGCTCGCTAACAGGCTGACCCAGCCCTCGCGGCAACTTTTTCATCCGGCTGGCGCGCTCGTCCCTGCTTTCTTGGGTCTCGCGCCATACCCGAGGTCTGTCATCCCTGGTGCTATCTCTGATTCTCCCGCGTTCGTGGCTCCTGTTTTGCCAGGAGGAAGCGCTAACCCAGCTTGTGACTCAGGCCCCTGAGCGCACCCCGTAGTGGGGACTCCGTCACGTGAGCCCTACTGAGCTCTGAGGTCGCTCTCTTCTCCGGTTCCCACCGCGACTTGGCTCAAAGTGACCGCCACGTCGGGCATATTTTGTCCGCCCAGCCCAGTTTAAAAGCAGAATCCTGGCTGGCGACCCGGAGCCCAAGGCAGGGGCTGAGGATGAGATTTCTGTGCCGCATTCGTACGAGAATAGTTTCTGTCTTGAAAGAGCCTCACATATTTTAGTTCTGTAGAAACGCCCATACTTTCCAGATTGCATGCAGAAGTTAGGGTTGAACTCTAAAATTGCACAAACGCGCACCCTCATTCTTGCTTGGGGACATACCTGACAGCGATAGCTCCTGGCTGTAGCCGGCTCTCCCACGGCCTCCAAGGAGCAGCCTGACACTGGCAGCGGCTGCGCGGTTTCCCAGGGTGGACAAGGGGATGCCCTTTGTTCTAGATCAGTCATACTGGCAAGAATGGTGGAGCTGAAAGATAATAGTGATGTTTATCAGAAGCCAAGATCACTATTCTTTGAGCTTAAGGCCAGCTTGATCTACAAAGATTTATAAGTTTCGTAAGCATTTGAAAATTGTCAACTTTAGTTGGGGGAATACAAAGGCATGATGCAGAATTGAGAATGATTTGTGTCCTGTCCCGTGAGGGGTTTGTTACAATCACACTGCATATATAAATATATAGTGAGTGCACAGGGCTTTATGGGTACCTGGGTTCCTCTAGATAAACAGAGCATAGGTCCCAGGGGCGCTGCTTCCATTTCACTGTGGTGCATGACTTAGCAGTATTGAGACAGATTTGAGTTTCTTGCTTGGCTGCACACGAATGATGTTATTTTAGAAACTGTTGAAAAAAAATATGGGTGTAAAGCTCGTCTGAAGAAATTCTAACTAAATCTCAAAAGCTTTAAAATAAATAGTTATTTTTGTATGATTAATGACCCCATTTTAAATTACATTAAAAAGTTTTCACTGTTTGATTTTAGTAGTCAATTTTGTAAAATTACTTTTAGGAGGGGAGAGGTTGCACACGCTTGTAATCCCAGCACTTGGGAAACTGAGATAGGAGGATCACCTCTAATTCAAGGCCACCCTGGGCTAAGTAGTGAGCTCAAGGTCAGCCTGATCTTCAAAGTGACACCTTGTCTCAAAAAAAAAAAAAAAAAAAAAAAAAAGCTAGCTGAATGTGGTGGCACACATCTGTAATCCCAGCATTTAGGAGGCTGAGGCAGGAAGACTGCCATGAGTTCTACGCCCACCAGGGACTCAGTAGTTAGTTCAGGCCTGCTTGGAATTCACAGAAACCCTGTCTCAAAACAAAACTAAAACTAAAAATTATTATTATTATTATTTCTTTTTTTTTTTTTTGAGAGGGTCTGGCATTTATAGTTTAGGCTGGTCCTGAGCTCACTATGTAGCCCAAGCAAGCCTCAAACTCACAGCAATGCTCCTGCCTCTGCCTCCCGAGTGTTGAGATTACAGGCATGAGCCACCACACCCGGCATTGTGGCATGTAGTGCTGGTTGCTGACGGCAGCATTGTGGATGTGGTTACTGGGGATCGAATTAGGGACCTTGCGCTTGCAACAGAGACGCCACAACCACTGAGCTAAATCTCTAGGCCTAAAAATTATTGTTAGTTATAGCATTGTTTGAATATTTATCATATCCTAGAAATTTGCTAAATCTTCTGTTTACATCTTGGACAGTGAAAAATCTTTATCCTCATTTTACAAATGAGCAAACTGAAGCTTAGTGGGAAAAACTAAGCTGTTTGGTCAAAATCATGTTCTTAATAAGTGGCAAAGCTAGGATTTAAATCCAGACCTCTTGATCCCATGCTTACCCCTTTGTCTGTGATGTAGCCTGCCACCTCTAGATAAATGTAAACATAATTGTGACTAGGTGGTTGACATGTACAATCCCACTTAATTCATTAACAGTCACGTGAGGAATGTTGTTTATAGGTGAGGACAGAGACGCGGGAAGATTAAGCAATTTTCCTTGGTCACCTAATAAAAGGTGGACCACGCTGGAACTTCAGCTTGATTAATGCCAAGCTTGTTGCACAGTTTTGCCTCCTGTGTCTGTCCCTGACTCATTTGGCTGCATTATTTCCTCTGATCATATTCACAGGTTAAATAATAGACACACTGTGCTTATGAAATCCTTATTAAATGAGTGCATGGATCAGGCCTTTAGGCTGAGGCCCTGGATGGCAGACACGAATAGTTGCTGGGAAGGAAAATTAATAAACTGTCCTTCCAATTTTGGAGGGGGATTCTGGGGATCAAACTCAAGACTTTGCGCTTGCAAGGCAGAAGCAGTGGCACTGAAGTAACTCCCTGGCCCTTTTCCAGTTGTTTAGATGTTGGCATCTGTGAGCCTGTTCCGTGTAAAGAAGCAAGTTCAACTTTATGACCACAGAGCCTTGTGTTTCTGAGTGATGGGCTACTGAGGCTGTGGCCACTGTGGGGTTTTTCTGTCTGGCTCTGTGACAACTGCCTGAGGGTTGAATCCAGAGCCTTGGCACTGAGCCACATCTCTAGACATTTTTTTCAAGCACCAACTCTTGCTAAACTGCTCTAGCTGAGCTCAAACTTGCAATGGTCCTGTTTCAGCCTGGGTACATAATGCATTCAAGGCCAGTCTGAAGTACATAGCAAGACTCTGTCTCAAAAACAAAAAACATAAACAAAAACAAAGCCATACAGCTGTTTAGTCTGTTTTCTCTCCTGGAGGGTGAGCTGTAGGGCACAAGCAGCATTTTCCCCCAGCCCTAGCCTACCACTGCCTGTGCTCTGCTCCCACAGACACAGCTGCTGCAAGGAAGAAAGGAAGGTTTTCTGGTGGATATAGAGGCGGGGACTGAGTCAGGGCCGGTCCTGACTGGTAATTTAATTCATCCGTACCAATAAACATTTCTGTGCCTGGCAGAAAGAACACAAGCTCACTGAATCTCAGGCCTAGCCCAGGAGGACACATATCAAGTGGAGGCTAGGCAGGTGCCTATGATCCCAGCATCAGGAGGCTGAGGCAAGATTTCCTTGAGTCTGAGGCCAGCATGGGTTTCAGATGAATTCAAGGCCAGCCTGCACTACAAAGCAAGATTCTATTTTTAAAAACCAAAAAAACACCAGGTGTGGTAGTTCACGCCTGTAATCCCAGCATCCAGGAGGCAGGGGCAGGAGGACTGCTGTGAGTTTGAGGCCAGTGCAGCTGGACTACATAGTTTAGGGTCAGCCTGACCTACAAAGTGAGACCCTGTCTCAATAAATAAATAAATAAATAAAGCAAACAAAATAAAAGCAGAGGCTTGGGTCTGCTTCTGCCTTCCCCACTGAAGCTTGGCCTTCTTTTGAAATCTCTGACCCTCTGGGCAGGACATGCTTGCTGTTGTAACCCACCCCCTGCTTGTTCTCTTGGTGTTAGTGTTACCTGATGGCTCATTCATCTTTCTTGTTAGGCCAGGCCACTTAGGGAAGGGGACTTGTCCTCAGACAGAACAGAGAAATCCAAACGTCGACCACAAAATAGCAGCCTTTAGTCTGAAAGCCCAGAGAAAGAAAGGTGGGCATCCACAGGAGGCACAGCCAGGGCATGTCCTGTTTCTCCTCCTAAGTGGCAGCTTGTCTCGCTGTGAGGCCCCCTCTAGGTGACAGGGTGGAGGAGCTGAGATTTGTTTTTGGATTTTTTTTGGGGGGGTCCAGGGGTCAAACTCAGAACCTTATACTTGCCAGGCAGGCGGCAGCTCCACTGAGCGTTATTCCTGGTCCTTGAGACTGGTTTTGTCTTGGGCACCTTGGAGCTGCACACAGCCCCTGGCCCAGGACAACTGCTCTACTCTGGTGTTGCTGGCAGCCTCAGAGGTCCAGCTGCTGAACTAACTCCCACCTGTGTGGTTGTAAGGCTACAGGGACAGCATCTCCACAGTCTGAGAATGGCGTGAACAAACACAAACAAATTTCACATGAAAGCCTGTAATTCTGGCTTTTGGATAATTGGAGGCCCTGCACGCTGGGACATCGTCCCATGGGGAGCTTGTCTGGGAGTCCTGTGGTAGCCAGCCATTCAGGGTGTGTGATGGGCCCCCTGTACTCTAGGATGTGAGCCATCTTTTTTTTTTTTTTTTTTGAGACAGGGTCTCGCTTTGGAGTTCAGGCTATCCCTGAGCACACTAATGCACACTAATGTAGGCCAGGCCAGCCTTGAACTCACAGCAATCCTCCTGCCTCTGCCTCCCAAGTGCTGGGATTACAGGCATGAGCCACCACACCTGGCTACCATCTTTTCCCTCAGGTGTGCAGTGTCCTGTCCCCATGTAGGTGTGCAGTGCACTGTCCCCTATAGGTGTGAACTTGCCCTGCCCTCCTATGTAGTTGTGCACATGGCCCCACAGCTGTCCCTTGCTCACTCAGTATTCTTGCCAATCCTGTGTTTGTCTTCACGCACTTGTATGGCCAGTGTGTGGCCTGCCCTCTGTGTGCCAGGCTGGAGTCTAAAAGTCTAACACATTGGGCTTATGTTCCTGGAAAGCAGTCTGAGGCCAGCTAGTTTATCATAGAGTGTTTGACTCAGCTCACAGGGTCACAAGCCCAAGCCCAAGACTGGGGTTCCCTTGGCCTCACAACAGGAGCATGTGTTAAGAGTTGCAAGAAGCAGAGAGACTGGCTAGCACAGTTCCTCCTGAGGGCGCCCCCGGTTGACCTCAGGACCTTCCAGTATTACTCTTTGACTTCTGCCCCTGAGCACCACAAACCTGACAGAACCTGCTGCAACCATCTGAACTGCACACAGTAGAGTATGCACAAGGCCCCCGTAACAAAGCACATAGATTATGTGGCTTAAAACTTTCCCCACAATTCTGGGAGCAGGCTCCAGGGCTCCTGGGGCCTTGCTGAATCCCAAGCTTCTGGTGGTGCAATCCCTGCTACGCCTCAGCCTGTAGCCATGAGCTCCTATTGTGCCCCTGTGGTCCCAGGTTGGCCTCCCTTGGCCCTGTCTTCTGTACAATAGCATTCTCTTGGCTCTGAGCCAGGCTCTGCTCTCTTCTCTTCTTTGTACACAGATGCCAGGCATACAGACAAAAGGGCTTCCCTACCCAGCACAACCCATCCATCACATTTGGTTACACCAACCTACAAGCCCAGGGAACCCAAATTTACAACACGGTCTTCCTGATCACCCCCTGGGGAGGGAAGTCCGACAGTTTATGCCAGGAAGTCCTGGCAGTTTATGTTAGTCATGACAAGACCAGTGGGTGTCCTCAGTGCTTCCTGTGCCCAGGTGGACTCTGTTGTTATTATGCTTCGGAGGAAACCGAAGCTCAGAGAGGTCTGCAATGCGGCTGCGGTCACAGGGTCACTGTGGGGGCAGAGTTGGTGTGAACGCATCAGGGTCTGGGGAGGAGCGGCTGTTCATCTTGTTCCTCGTCAGGATCTGCCCTTTCAGTAGGGACCACGTGACGCCCTTGTCTTGGTCATGCTCAAAACCAAGTCCAATTTCATGTGTGATCCTCTGTGAGGTAGAGCAGGCTGCACTTGCTGCTCTCTTGGCTTTGGAGTGTGAGTGAGGGGCCTTCAGGTGTGATGTATGAACCCACTATGGCAACGGCAGTGGTGCACGCCTGTAATCTCAGCGTTTTAGAGCCTGAGGCAGGAAGATCACCATGAGTTCAAGGCGAGCCTGCACTGCACAATTCCATCTCAAAACAAAAATTCTAATTCTCTCTCCTCCC
>PVIR01040934.1:0-13037 GCA_004026965.1 Petromus typicus
AGATTTTAAGAACCTGGATCTTACATATCTCTGATATTTTCTCCAGGAAGTAAAACCTGCCTTTTTGTCCTAGTGAAACTAAACCTTACCTTCACACAGGAACCCATCTATGTCGTTCATAGATGTCTTTCAGGGAGTGACTGGTTAAATAAACAGTGCCAAGTTTATACCCTGGCATACTTAGTGGGGTTCACTAAACCTGGTTGCATCTCAAGGACTTTGTGCTGAGTGAGAAAATTCAGTCTCAAAAGCTCTGTATGGTATGATTCCATTTTGAGAATGTTCTCAAAATGAAGCAGTTATGGCATGGCAATTAATTAGTGGTTTCCAACGAGTGAGGACAGTGGGAAGATTGGATTCTCTTTTTTTTTTTTTTTTTTTTAGGTTTTTTGAGACAGGGTTTCGCTTTGTGGTTCAGGCTGGCCCTGAGCTCAGCCTCCAACTCACATCACAGCAATCCTCCTGCCTCTGCCTCCCGAGTGCTGGGATTACAGGCGTGAGCCACCACACCCGGCACTGTGGTATATGGTACTGGTTGGTGCTGGGCATGAGTCTCCACACCCAGTATTGTATGTGGTTTCTGGGGAATCGAACCCGGGCCCTTGTGCTTGCAAGACAGGCGCCGGAACCACTGAGCTAACTCCCCGGCCCTGGATTCTCTTTTTTTTAAAGTTTTTTTTCAGACAGGGTCTTGCTTGGGGTCAGGGTCAGGCTGGCCCTGAGCTCAGCCTCCAACTCACATCACAGCAATCCTCCTGCCTCTGCCTCCTGAGTGCTGGGATTACAGGTGTGAGCCACCTTGCCCGGCACTGTGGTATGTGGTGCTGACTGCTGCTGGGCATGAGTCTCCACACCCAGTATTGTATGTGGTTAATTGGATCGAACCTGGGTCCTTTTGCTTGCAAGACAGGCGCTGGAACCACTGAGCTAAACCCCCAGCCCGGAAGATTGGATTCTATGTAAGAGTGAACAGAAAGGAGATCTTTGGTGATAGGACAGCTCACTTCTCATGGTGTGGGTCACATATGTGTATATATGATGTCGGGATTCTTGAGTGCCTGCGAGGGCTGGTGACATTCCAAGACTGTTGATCATATTGTATAAGGTGATGCCTGGCCTTAAACTCACTATGTAGCTTCAACTCAAGACCCTTCGGCCTTAGCCTTGGGCAGTGTCACTAAGACTTGCTAACTTCCAAGTTTTGGTGACATATCACAGTTATGTAAATGTCAGTCTTTGTGGAAAGTTGAGTGGTCCTGGGTGTATCTTTACAATTTTGCATCTTTTGTGTAAGTCTGTAATTTCAAAATAAAAAGTTACAGAATATCATTTAGCCCTGTTAGCATCAAGTATAAAAACCAAGAAGTTGATGTTGATGGAACTGTGCAATCTGCAGAACTAAGCTCAGTTTTTCCTATCTGTATCTAAGAGCAGTGAGTTTGTGCAGATACTTCTAATTCCCATCACCGAGTATACTCTAGCCCAAGAATCTGTGAACTTGCTCACCTCTTTCTTGTGAGGATGCTTGTGTGTAGTCTGTGCTGGTTCCTGATGATGGAGAAGTTCACTGGAGGTCTGGACACTCTGGCAGTCCTGGAGTAGTTTGTTGATCTGGGTTCTCTTACCCCTCCATGTTTTTGTCAGTGAGAAGCTGTTTCATCGGCCATAGTTTTCCAGTTATTTGGTTAGTCTTAGAGTACACATTAAGTGGTTTCATCAGTTTTTCTTTTCTCTGGGTTCTGTTTTGAAGTCCACAAACACAACTGTGGAGAATGACCTGGGTGTATTTATTAGGAAGAACAATGAAGAGCTCTTGCTGGCAGGCAGCGGGGCTGGGAGGGAGAATGCTTACTTAAGTCAAGGGAGTTCGTGTAGACTTTGGTGTGAAAATGAAACAAACAATGTAAGTGCATTTTTTAAATTTTTACTTTTTTGAGACAAGGTCTCGTTTGTTGTTCAGGCTGGTCCTGAACTCAGCCTGGAACTCAGCAATCTTCCTCCCTCTGCCTCCTGAGTGCTGGGATTACAGGTGTGAGCCAACATGTCCAGTATTGTGGTATGGTGGTATATGGTACGGATTGCTGGTGGGCATGAGTGACCACACCCAGCATTGTGTTATGTGGTTACCTGGGATGGAACCCAGGCCTTTGTGCTTGCAAGGCAGGTGCTAGAACCACTGAGCTGGGTCCCTGGCTCCCAGATGTACTTTTAGATAGGCCTCTGACTTCAGGATGGCAAACTTCCCTTACATCTCAACTTCCCAGGCTTATCCCAGTTTACCCAGGGCTTTGTCCTTTGAAACAGTGTGGTTGTAACTTGTAGCTAGGCCTCTGACATCAGAAGTATAGCTTCCTTTCCATTCTGACTTTTGGAGCTCGCTTCAGTTTACTCATAAACTGTTGCTCTAACCACATGTTGTTTTTGTGTCTACTAGACTCAATTCCCTCTCAGAAGTGGTATTCCTAATTGTTATTAGCGGTGAGGGTGGCTTAGTTGGTGCTGTTGTTTTGGCTGAGAAGGAGCATCGACAGGGCAGCACTCAGGTCCCTCATTGTGAGGTCTATCTACGGGCTCGGCGTGGAAGCCAGAAGGAACTGGTGATTTTGTCTGCAGCATCATTGGTAGCTTTAAGTCTGGCAGACAGAAAAAACAAATTTGACAGAGATTGAGCGTGCATGGTCCAAATAATAAGGCTGTGAGAAGCATTATCAGGGGTCTTGCCAGGGGAAACAACCAGGATGTTTAATTTCAGATCCCTAACCAGGATGCTTATCGCCCGGTAATTTTCAGTGGCTCTGAAAATATTATAAGTCTTTGTGTTGCATTTCTTATTATTTTGGACTGATAGTGATAAAAGCAGCATTTTTTTTTTTCTAGGAATAGACATTGCCCCTTTTTAAGTATTTAGAAGTCTAATTCCCTCCAGTTTTCTAGAACCATTGCTGCTAGTGAATTTGTTTGATTTTGGAGATTTCTTCAGCTCTGAGCCATCTGTTGTAGACTTTTAGCAAGACTGAGAGAGAGTTTGAAGTAGGAAAGGGATGTGATGAGATCCACCAATCTTGTACTGGTCTTTACTATTATCCCCAGTTCTGTCAGTAAGGGACTAAGGTGGATTGGTGGATTTTTTGTTTTTGTGGGGTTATTACCTTAATCAGAACTGGTACTGACAGAGCCTTTAAGGAGATCTTGAGGGAATAGGTACACGAATATACATGTACCTGTCCCATGGATAGACAGACAGAAATATGTCAGTATGTCTAGTGTCCCCACATGTTGACAGATCAAGTGAAAGCAGATATTGGAAAGACAATGAGGCAGGGGTTTAAGCCAACATGAGGGCTGTAATCCCTGTGGTGGCCAGTGTATTAAGAGTGGTCTGCACTTGGAGCGATCGGCCACACTTGAAGTGAGGCCCTGTGTTCAGGGAGGCCCTGAAGAGGAATCTGTTGTTTTGATTGTGTGTCTGCCTTCTTTATAAGGGAAGTTAGCTTTTTTTCATCTAGATGCAAAGAGAAAATCTTTTTGTTGTTGTTGTTGTTGTTGTTTTTCTTTTTTCTGGCACTGGGGATCAAACTCCGGAACCTGGGCTTTCCAGGGAGGTAGGGTTGCCACTGAGCTAAATCCCCAGCCCTAGTGATGGGTTTTTAAAATCTCATTATTACATACCACAGTGCCAGCCATGGTGGCTCACACCTGTAATCCCAGCACTCGGGAGGCAGAGGCAGGAGGATTGCTGTGATGTAAGTTTGAGGCTGAGCTCAGGGCCAGCCTGAACTACAAAGTGAGACCCTGTCTCCAAAAAAGAAAAAAAGTAAAATCTCGTTATCACTCTTTAATTTTTCTAAAGAATAGGATATCCAGGCATAATTGTAGGTGCTACTGCAGACCCAGGTCTGTTTTGCCTTCCTGAATATCAGCTGCCTGGAATGGGTCATCGTCACTGCAGCCTTTGGGGCAGGCCATATTGATGGGAAATTTCGTTTATTAGGACTTATTCTACTTCTGAACTTTTCAGTTCTGCAAGGAATGTCTCTGTTCACTGGTGAATATATTTACCCAAAACAAGAGGAACTAGGTCCCCTTTACTCTGGGCAGGGAGATAAAAATTTTTTTTCAGTGTGTTTTTATTTTTCAAATTGTTTAAATTTTTCTTTTATTCAAAAGTTTATTCACAGGCTATACTTGAGTCAAGATTTTACATAAAAGTTCAAAACCAAAAATAAATTGGCAAATATGACATTGGTGAAAGAACGATTGTAACAATTTACATCCCCATCAGTCCTTTGGAGTTAGATATCATCAGCATGGGATATGTGAGATTAAGAGCATTTAAAATGACAGAAACAAGCAAACAACAAAAAAACAACCACAGAGTGGATGGATTTGTCAGCTTCCTAAGGAGGGAAGCCAGAAAGTTGATCCTAGAATGCAATAGCCTGAGATTGCGCTTCAGAAGTTTGACTCTAAGGTCTCCTTCTCCAGCAGCAAATGAGTGTGTCTCTGCTGAAGCTCCTTTGGTCTTTCCTGCTGTTTCTGCAATTAGTCCTTTAGATGTACCAGCTTCTGGAAAATGGCACCATTCTTCCCGTTTTTGAGTTCTTCCAAAGAGTGCAGCTCCAAGTGGGCCTGTTCGATTTGGTCCCACATGTCATTCAGCTGCTTCATGAGCCCCATAACGTGGAACTGGTAGCCTTCCAGCAAAATCTTCATCTTCTTATTAGTCTTCTCAACCCTCTTGGCTTCTGTCCTTGTGGGAGCCCTGTTTCTCTCAAGCATGTTTGCAAGCGATTCATTTCTACAGCTAGGTTGGCCTATGTGTAGATGCTCTTCTTGGGAAGAAACAAAACTTGCCTGGGCGTAGGTGTCACTTGAGAGTTCTCCATGGTTCATTTCTTTTCTTTTTTTTGTAGTTCAGACTGACCCTGAACTCACTGTGTAGCCCAGTTCAGCCTCGAACTCACAGCAATCCTCCTGCCTCTGCCTCCTGAGTGTACTGGGGATCGGGGATCGAATTCAGGGCCTTGTGCTTGCTGGGCAGATACTGGAACCACTGGGCTAAATCTCCAGCCCCGTCCATGGTTCATTTCTAGTCTGAGAACTTCCATCTCTTGCATCAGTAGGTCCTGGGCCTTTTTTAGCTCTTCTTTGGAGAGACACATCATGAGTGGTGTGTCTCAGGTGTATGATGTGCTCTGAGTTCTTAGTACCAGATTCTGGTTTCTCCTTTCTTACTTCCAGCTGATATAAGGGTGATATAAAAGGTCATAATGAAGCATGATAATCATCTCTCAACTAATTCTTCACTTTTCTGTAAATGTTAGAGGTGGTGCTTCATGGAATGATCTCAGAATGCTTCCATTCACGTGAAAAGGTCTGGGCAGATCTCTCTGGACAGCTTTATGTACTCCTTTGCACTTACTTCCTCTGCTCTGCCTCCCATGTGGGCTGCTTTCCTGCCTCCACGTGAACTCTTCATGTATGTGTCAGCCTCTTCATGTAGTTCTGGTAGAACAGTTTCAAAATTGTTCTTGGGGGGTGGGAAGACCTAAACAGAGATGTTTATGTGATTCTCTTTGCACCCGCTTCAGGAAGGAGGGGTCACTGTAGTTTGCCATACCGTCCTGGGGATTAATGTAGAACGGATTCCTAAGTAGAGTTCTGCTCAGGGTTGCAAACGATTTGGGGCTCATGGGGGGTGATGATCTGAGTCTTGGGAGCCAAGGGAAGTTCCTGGATCCATCAGTCCTGCTGCAGTATTATGTCAGACTGGTTTGCCCAGAACCTTGGTCTCTGGAGACAAACAGGCTTCCAGTGGTCTCCTGGCAATTAGGTTAGGGCCTGGGTTGGAGCCTGGTTGCTGTTCTTCTTAAAGGGTCTTGGCCTTGTGCATTTATAACATTTACCTGTGGAAAGACTCCTGGGCACCCTAGTCAAGTGGTCTGTAGTGCAGCCGCTAACAGCTTCTTGTCTCTTCTGCTCTTGGGCCTCCCTCTGATCCTGATTGACAAAAACTGTGGTGGCTAATCTTTGTAGATGATTGAGAGTGTGCTCTTGTGCTATAGTTAACTTTTGTAGCTTTTTCCAAATGTCAGGCAAACTGGGCAATGAACTTACCCTTTAAAGTAAGTTATCTCTCTAGTGACTCAGGTTTTAGGAAGGTATGTTTGATTAGGGCTTCTTTGAGTTGCTTGAGGAAGGCTGAAGAACTCTTCCTTTGTCTGGATCACATTTTAGAATAATTTAGAGGTTTGACTCAGGTCCTATGAGGCTCTGTAATATACAGGCCATTAGTCTGTTAACTCATTTGCAAGAGTTAGGGTCATTTGTTTTGTGTTCCATCTGAGTGTCTATCATCTTTTCTTTGGTTAGTTGTTAATTTCTCTCTCTCTCTCTCTCTCTCTCTCTCTCTCTGAGACAGTGTATCTCAGGCTAGCCTTAAACTGTATAGTCCAGGCTGGCTTCAAATTAGAAATTCTCCTGCCTCAGCCTCCAAATGCTGGGGTTATAAGTATAAACCACTATACCTGGCAACTTTATTCTTTTTTTTTTTCTTTTTGAGACAGGGTCTTGCTTTGTAGTTCAGGCTGGCTCTGAACTCACTATGGAGCCCAGGCGAGCCTTGAACTCACAGCACTCCTCCTGCCTCTGCCTCCCTAGTGCTGGGATTACAAGCATGAGTCACCACGCCCGGCATTGTGGTATGTGGTTACCAGGGATTGATCTCGGAACCTTGCATCTGCAAGGCAGGCGCCAGAACTGAGCTAAATCCCCAGCCCAGCAACTGCTTTCTTATGTGTGAATCACAAATATGTTTCTGAAAGTCAGAAATTTATAAAAGCATAGTCAGAAGTGGTGTCTTCTCTCATTTCTTTCTTTCTGCTTGGTTCCCTGTCACCTCACCTGCATCAGTAAGCAGTGTCATGAGTTGCTGTTTGTCTTATCATGTGTGAGTAATAGTGTACCTGCCTGTTTCTATTCTGACTTTTTGCAGGTCCATACTCATTGGAAAAGTTGAATAGACAGACCTGTGTCCTTAACAGCTTGATAGTCATGGCTGACATTTATGAGTAGTGTCAGACCCAGTGGTGCAGACTTTATGTGCATTATTTAATTCTCATTATGACCTCAGAGTATAGCTGTAATTATGTCCATTTTGTAGGTGAAGAAACTGAGGCTTTGAGTTTCAATAACACTCAGGCTCACAAGGACATAGCCCTAGGTTGGCTTGGTTAGAAGAACAAAACCGCCTTCACCCTAGCAGCTCAGCTAAGAAGATAGTGAGGACACAGGCCCTGAGAGCACACGCCAGGCGTCGGTGCTGCCGTGCACTGCCACCCAGCTCATCCCTCTCTTGTCTTTTCCCCAGGCACTGCAGCAATGGAAGCAGTGTTGGCACAGCTGAAGCTACTGAATCCAGATGACCTTAGAGAAGAGATTGTCAGAGCTGGCCTAAAGTGTGGGCCCATCACGGCAACTACCCGGTTTGTGTTTGAGAAGAAGTTGGCTCAGGCTTTGTTGGAGCAGGGCAAGACGCAGCTGCCTGGTCCCTTTGCTGACAGCATCAGTACAGACACTCCGAGCATGCTGACCTCTATTTCGGGCGGCTCTGTCACGAGGGGTAGTTACTCTGAAGACAGAGATTTTGGGTACAGTGTGGGCTTGAATCCCCCAGAGGAAGAGACTGTGACATCTGAGGTCTGCCCGTTGCCCCTCGGTGCCTCAGCTGGGATTGACACACACAGGGCTGGAGAGATGGTCACCAAGGAACCAGCCCTGTACTACGGCGTATGCCCAGTGTATGAAGATGGCCCCACAAGAAACGGTAACATATTGTACTGTGTGTATCCTCATACAAGTGAGGTAAACACTGAAAGATATGAGAAAAAGAGGAATGCTGTGCATCACTATGAGCTTGTAAATCTGTGGTGGCACAGGTTTGTGATCCCATCACTGGGAGGCTGAGGCAAAAGGACTGAAGCTTGAGGTATAGTGAAACTCTGCCTCAGGAAACAAAGCACAACCGAACAATTACGATAACCTGATAAAGATTGAAGTAATGGATAATGTTAACCATAATGTTAATAACTATTAAGTTTGGTTCCCAAGACTAAAGAGTTATTTGTAAAGCACAGAATCAGAGCCAGGAAGATAGTTTAAAGTTTGAGCCCATTCTGGGCAACGTAGTGATTTAACAGAATACTTCTGAAATTAAAAAATGAAAAAGAATAGGGATTGAGCGCAGGTGAAGGGTGTGGTTCAACCCTAGTATCACCAAAAAAAAGATTAACTGGTTTTGGCATTGGCTGCCTTGTGTTTTTTGTAAATCTGGGTGAAAAAACTTAAAATTTTTGGGAAACTGAGCTTTCTGAGGATTTCCCCACTCAGAAAAACTGATTGCTGGCCATTATTTGTTTGAGACTTGTATTAGTCTCTCTTCTGTTCATTATAAACTGAAGACTATGGGTTACTGAATATAAAGATCTGTGAATGTGTAACTTTCAGGCCATACTTTCTTTATCCATGAATCTGTTGATGGGCATAACATTATAGGCTGCTTTCACAATTCAGCCTTCGTGAGTTGAACTGCTATAAACAAGGGTGTGCATGGATCACTGTGATGTGATATCTTTAACACTTCCAGGAAGATACTTAGAGGAAGTATAGTTGGGTCTAAGTTTTTTTTTTTTTTAGGTTTTTTTTTGAGACAGGGTCTCACTTTGTAGTGCAGGCTGGCTATGAGCTCAGCCTCAAACTCACATCACAGCAATCCTCCTGCCTCTGCCTCCCAACTGCTGCACTTCCCATGGTGTCTGCAGGAACTAGATGAGTGGTATTAGGCTGCTTGCCTTTCTTATTTGGTTGGTCTTCTGTAATGATTGCTCGTCATACACATTGACTATTTTTATCAAGCAGTGGACATTAGCCATTCCATCATTTGTGCTATTAATGATAGTTTCATACAAACTCAATTGTAATAGTTGAGTGTTGATATTTTTGTATCGTCAGAACGTCCTTTTCCTTGGTAGTCTTACTTATGGATGTCCTCTTATGAATGTGCCTAGGCATGCACCCACCTAAAATCATGCTTAAAATTCTTCTAAATTCTTTGCTAATATGTTTTAAGTTTTTGAGATTTTTTAATTGATTTTTTTTTTTTTTGAGATAGGGTCTCGCTTTGTAGTTCAGGCTGGCCCTGAACTTTGCCTCAGACTCACATCACAGCAGTCCTCCTGCCTCTGCCTCCCAACTGCTGGGATTACAGGTATGAGCCACCACGCCCAGCACTGTGGTGTGTGGTACTGATTGCTGCTGGGTGTGAGTCTCCACGTCCAGTATTGTATGTGGTTACCGGGGAATCAAACCTGGGCCCTTGCGCTTGCAAGACAGGTGCTGGAACCACTGAGCTAAATCCCTGGCCCTAAATTGATTTTTATTAGGTTTTAGTTCGTGAACTATTTATTTCTTAGTATGGTACAGTCTGTTGGGATTAGCATTACATAGGAGTATATGCACAGTGTCATGGCACCCACACCTCTTTGTGGTCAAGCTTATTAACTGTTTTCTTTTAGCACAGGACCTGGCTTTTTTTCTTTTCTTTTCTTTTCTTTTCTTTTTTTAAGGTTTTTTTGAGACAGGGTCTCACTTTGTGCTGGCCCTGAGCTCAGCCTCCAACTCACATCACAGCAATCCTCCTGCCTCTGCCTCCCAACTGCTGGGATCACAGGTGTGAGCCACCACACCCGGCACTGTGATATGTGGTACTGGTTGCTGCTGGGCAACCAGTATTGTATGAGTCTCCATGCCCAGTATTGTATGTGGTTACCGGGGAACTGAACCCGGGCCCTTGAGCTTTCAAGACAGGCGCCGGAACCACTGAGCTAACTCCCCGGCCCTCTTTTCTTTTCTTTTCTCTTTTCTGCCCTCCCCTCCCCTCCCCTCCCCTCCAGCCAGGGTCTTGCTTTGTAGTTGAGGCTGGCCCTGAACTCATTATACCCAGGCTAGCCTTGAACGCGTGGCAATCCTCCTGCTTCTGCTTCCTGAATGCTGAGATTATAGGCATGAGTCACCATGCCTGACATTGTGGTATGTGGTTACCAAGGATAAAACTTGGAACTTTGTGCTTGCCAGGCATTTACCAGAACCACTAAGCTAAATCCCTGGCCAAGGACCTTTCTTTAAGACTAAAAATTTGGGGCCAACTAAAAATCTGAGCCCAAGGTTTTGGGGTTTAGTTTCTCATCTCTGATTTCCCCTTTTTACTTTTCACACCCAGAAAGAATCCATGTTTATGAAGATAAAAAGGAAGCGTTGCAAGCTGTCAAAATGATCAAAGGGTCCCGGTTTAAAGCTTTTCCAACCAGAGAAGATGCTGAGAAATTTGCTAGAGGAATTTGTGACTATTTTCCTTCTCCAAGCAGAACCTCATCTCCTCAGTCTCCTGTGAAGGTGACTCCACTCTTCGGCAGTGGCGGGTGGAAAGGTAAACCACGTGGTGGCTCTCTCTTGGTGTTACAGTCACACTTGCACTGAAATACCTTGTGTCCTCTGTCCTCATGATGGTGACTTGTTTTCTTCCTGTGCAGAGCATGGTGTGGTGGGACAGCTGAGAGAAAGGGTCCAGGGCTTGGTCTGGGGAGGTTTGGAGACGAGGGTAGAGCTGGCAGCTGAGTGGACTCTGAAGTAAAGGGCACAAGAAGACAGAACAGACTACCCCTTCCTGCTCCCTCCTGGGTTCAAGGTCTCTGATGAGCAGCCTCTTTCCCATCGAAGATGTACGTGGTTCCAGTCTTGCTAGAGCCAAGCCCCCTGTGAGAACAGAAATCTTACTGATTGCACTGCTCAGCTCACAGCAGGCTCCTGTCTCATGGAGCTGTGTGGCACATGTATCAATGGAGCACTTGAACATCGAGATGCTGCAAGTAGGACTGATCTTCATCCACCAACATTGATTGAGCTTCCTTTCTTCTTCCTTCTTTCCTCCTTTTAAAAAATTTTTATTCATTTTTTTTTTTTTAGTAGAGGAGGAATATCTATGGATTGAACCCAGAGTCCTCTCTCTAAGCTACATCTTCAGCACCACTGGCTTTTTTATTTGAGAAAGGGTGTCACTAAATTGCTAATCACAAATATGCAGTCCTCCTACCTCAGCCTCCTAAAGTACTGGGATTATAGGTATATGCCACCATGCACTGCTGACTAATATTTTGAAACACTCTTTAAGTAAGAAGCTCTCCTGGCTGAAATCTGTCTGGATCTGATGGCTCCTTGTGGTCTGTGGGCCTTGCTCTGCTGGCGGGATGTGCAGCTTGTGCCTGGACTGTCAGTGTCTCTCACCTTCATTGCCAAGGGCTGCTAGGCCAGAGTAGACTCACCCCTCAGTGTGCGAGCAGGCCCGAAGTCTGTGAGGCTGAATGTTCTTTGTTTCTATCTCTTGACAACAGATGGTTTGTGCTTGTCTGAATCAGAAACAATAAACAAAGAAGGAGCAAACAGTTATAAGAGCCCCCGCACACAGGACCTCACTGGTAAGCTACGGAAAGCCGTGGAACAGGGAGAAGAAAAAGTCTTCTCTGACCTTGTCTGGAGCAATCCCCGGTATCTAATTAGCTCAGGGGACACCCCAACCATCGTACAGGTGAGCCTGTGTCCATTGCACCCTCCTACTGCACTGTACGCATGCAAATGGAGCTCAGAACACAAGTTTTCTTTCAGGAAGGATGTAGGTACAATGTCATGCATGTTGCTGCCAAGGAGAACCAGGCGTCTATCTGCCAACTGACACTGGAGACTCTAGAAAACCCCAAGTTCATGCAGCTTATGTACCCAAATTATGGCATGAGCATGCTGCAGGGGCGCATCCGCTACCTGGTGGACCTGTATCTGAACACTCCTGACAAGGTGGTAAGTATACAGTGCGGCTATGGAGGGAAACTCACGTACCTGGGAAGGAAGGGTTCTTGGTTTTCGTGTTGCATGTTTGTGGACGTGTAGGATGTCAGGAGCTGAAGCGTGCAAATCGACAAGGAGAACATAGACTGGCAGGAAGTGCAAGGTGGCTGATGGCTGAGGTGCCCCACAACGTGCCTGGCATAGGCAGGTCAGAGAGGCACAAACTAGATGTGACAAGTGAGCAAATGTTGAAAGATGTAGAACAAGTCACGATGTCCTTAGTCTTCTGTTTATATCCTTTACATGTTCTTTTACCAAGTGTTGTCATCAGCTCATTTCCTATGAGCTTATTTTTTTTATTTTGTGGTACTGGGACCTTTTGTAAAAGAGGGGGCTTTTTAAACTGCACTCTCTTGGTTTATTGTTTCTGATTTGGACAGGCACAAACCATCTATTGTCAAGAGATAGAAATATAAAACACCCTTACAGACAGACACCTCATACACCCAGGGTCATGCCCAGGGAACAGCAAGCTATATCCTCAGGTTTTTTTTTTTTTAATTTTATTTTAAGAACTGAACCTGGTGATGCATTCTGTAATCGCAGAACCTGAGAGGCTGAGGCAGGAGGATTGCTGGGAATTCAAGGCCAGCCTGGACTACATAGTAGTAGAACCTGTTTTATAAAACAAAAGAGAAAGAGACAGAAGGGGAATGTAGAGAAATTTGTCCTAACCAACAAAATTATAGAAAGCAAAGAGATAAGCGATGATCTGACAATAATGATGATAGTAAATATATTAGTTTCTTCTATTCTCAGATTCCTTTCTGTCAGACATTTGGTGGTTTCCATGCACTAAGCCCGGAATCTGTCCTGGAGCAGACACCAGGGGGTGTCCTCTAACTCGGTTAAATTCTTGAGATGTCAGTTATGTGTGTTTGCTGCATATCTGGGGTTCCCTTGACCCTTCCTTGGGTTCATAAATTTGCTGATGGAACTCAGGAAAATGCACTCTTATTACAAAAAATACAGAAAGGAGTGCATAGGAACAAGGGTGGGGAAAGGGGCATAATGGGATGCACTACACTCCGGAAACTGTTCAGCTGTCAGCAGTTCTTTACCTGCAGTGGTGGATTTTTGTTTTG
>PVIR01040935.1:0-13030 GCA_004026965.1 Petromus typicus
CCTCCTGCCTCTGCCTCCCGAGTGCTGGGATTACAGGCGTGAGCCACCACGCCCGGCACTGTGGTATGTGGTACTGGTTGCTGCTGGGTGTGGGTCTCCACACCCAGTATTGTTATGTGGTTACCGGGGAATCGAACCCGGGTCCTTGCGCTTGCAAGACAGGCGCCGGAACCACTGAGCTAACTCCCCGGCCCTATCATCAAACGTTTTTAATACTCTGAATTGGAATAAAAATAAAAGATCAAATAAAATCAAAGGTGCACAAGGGGGATGGAGAATGGGCACTTTTATAGTTAACAGTATTTTACACAAACAATTTGTAAATTAATTCTATTGAATCTCTATTTAAAATTGACATATCTGTAACATCAGCTTAAAAGTTCTTGAGAGTAAATACTTTTGCAGACATTTGCCTAGGGGCGAAGAGGCTGTCCAGGTTTGTTGGTTACTCTCCTATCTCTCAAAAGCAAAGAATTTGGAAGTGAACTAAATTTCTATGCTATTCAGATAGCAGCAATTAAAAGGAAAGAGGCACTGATAACGACTCAGGTGTTTTGCTCTCATGGTAGGTATGTTACAACAGTTCTGTAAAACAGAAGGTCCAAACATTACCTATTTTCTTTGTAATTATTGATCTTTGTAACTGCATAGAATGGATTCCAGAAGTATTGAGATTAGCCTGTTGGCAATAACCACCTCTATGAAGGATTCTGGACATGGGGTTAGTCTTGACCTTGCCTGCAACACTGAAACATTAAATGAAGAGGATGTATGTGTTAGCTTTTCCATTCCTGACAGACAACTTCTAATACCCCCAATTGAAAGAAGGAGAGGTTTAATTTGGCTGTGGTTTCTAGGATTCAATCTGTAGTCAGCTGGCTCCACACTAGGAATATCATGGTGAAGGATATGTTGGAATGAAGATTCTCAATTCAAAGCAGCCAAGAAGTAGAACGGGAGCAGCGCCCTAGAGGAACAAGCTGGGGACCAAGACCCTCTCCAGGACCCATCCACACCCAGCCAGGAGCAGCTATCACTAATCTGCAATGCATTTTTAATCTAATGAAGCTGACATGTCAGGATTAATAGTCACAGGATATAAAAACAAATAAATGATACGTACTAGAGGCAAGGAAAGTAAGAAAAAGGGGGAAGAGTTGACTGACCCACTTTGAAATTTCCAGCAGAAATGACAAATATGAAGAAGACAACATGGTGCCAGAAATAAAACAGATCTCTGTTGACAGGAGTAGGAAAAATGAGTTTGTACTCCTAATCCAACTGAAATACCACAAAATCAAGGCTGTTGTAATTTATTCTATATTTTAGTAAAGAGCATTGGTTCTAAATATTTGAAAAAGTAAATTATTTCATTTAGACAGTTCACCGAAATAAGCATAAATTAAATTGCATATGAAAATATTTAGACCATGCTATTTCTGTGTTATTGCCTGGGGAAAACTCTATCCAAAATCTTCTTTGTAGCTTTCCTACATAATGTTAATCCACGATTGATAGTTTTTCAACTATATAAGTGTCTAAGTAAGTTCTAGGAATTTTTCTGCTAAGAAATAGTCAAAAGTTAACCATGCAGGATTCAAGAGCTACATCAGCCCAAGGTCACTGTGGCCCTAAGAAAACAGTATTCCTAAAAGTAAACACATGAGGCAATCTTGTGTACCATTTTATCACTTAGTTTTTAAACTGTAGTTGATTATTTGGTGTATGTTTTAACCCTAGCAGGAGTCCTATTTTGATCTCTCTACTTTATTTAGAAATGAAGAAAACTAAAAAAAAAAAAAAGTGATTTTGATCTATATTTTAAATTTTATTAAAATTGATGCCAGTGAATATTTTAAAAGATAGTTTTAATTGCTGGGTTTGGTGAGAAGAGGCTTCTTCAGTATGTTAGATGAAAGAGTAATCTGACAACCTGTCAAGGACCTTCACAAATATTCAAGTGTTTGCTCTCACAAGTTAGCCTGCTCTGCTTTAGTGAGTAAAGTCTTTGCTCACTCTTAGTGTGAAAGCAAGGAGATTGTGTAAACCTCCTAAAGCATGGGCTCATCACTGCCCTAGGAAGGTGGCTTTGAGGTCTGTGAGTTCTGTTTTGCTTTGCAAAACCAGATGGTAATCTCCAGGCTTCTGAAGGGATTGTCCACCATGATCTTGTGATCACCAGGAGCTCAGCAGGGACCTGAAGCATGACCACCAATTCCACTGCTACCTCTGTCATCTCCCATTGCAGCTTCTATCAGAACAAGGCTAGTTTCTCAGATGTTCCTTTTCTCCCAAAGTGATTTGGGACTTTATCTCATAACGGTGCAATAATGGCAATCAAAACTTTTCTGTCCATATTGTTTAGACCACTACGTTATGCTTTGACCAACTGTACCTGCTAAATCAAACATGCTCATTTCCATCTGAATTTGACTATTGCTATAACCTCTGCTTCTTCTTCTTCTTTTTTGTTTCTATACTGAGTCTGTTGCCTCCTTTAACCTCAGCTCACAAAGGTTGGGTAACCAACAAATAGAGCATATTTTAAAAAATCTGCTCCTGGAATAAACAATATTGCATTAAGATTTTGAGATTATGGGTGGATTCTATTTTAAATTTTTTCCCCAACAATTTTTATGAGTAGTATTTCTTTTATCCTAAAAGGAGACAGCAAGTCACATAAAACCGCATGAATCTTGGCTCATGTTTGACCTTCGTCTAAGCTATTTTAACTACATTTGAACCACATCAAACAAATTTACTGAGAGGAGCAAAAATGTATTTAAAGGGAGCAAAATGTATTCCAAGCTGCAAAACAATACTTTGCGTAATTGGTTTCTTTCCTGTTGATCTTTCCTTACTCTGTTTTCCATAATAAAGTTGTCATCAAATTCCAAGCTGTGGTGTACAAGGGTTAGCGCGACAGGCCCGCGGATTCTGTCTTCAGCCGCAGCTTTTCTGCGCCCCTGGCTTGCTCTGTTCCTTTTACCGAAAGTTCCTTTCTCACTCCAGCTCAAAGCAAAGGATTGCTTAGACGTCCTGGACTTTGTATTTGTTCTTTGTCAAAAGTGCTCTTCCTCAGTGCGACTGGCTTCTTGTGGTTTTTCCGATTGTCTGTTCTGTTCACATTGCCCCAGATTGTTGCAGAGGAGAAGCGGAGTGTAGAGTCAGCCCTCTGTCTCCCAGCAGTCAGTCACATTACCTTGTTCAGTCTTTTCGGGGCACCAACCATCGTGTCTGTAACTGTTTGTTTTCTTGGTTGTTTTCTGTGTTCTTATATCAGCAGGTAGCAGCTGTGTGGAGCACTGACGTTTTGTATCCCTTTTCTAGAACACTTCGTGGCACATAAGAATATACAGGGCATTTTTATAGACTGAACGATTTGTTGGATTATGTACCATTTCCCAACCTTGCTCCTTTGATTGTGTTGTGCCTTCTAACATAACGCTCTGCTTTGCAATGTCTAATTTACACCCCTGTGATAGCAAATAGATGTCAACTTTTAGTTTTATTTCACATGATAATCAACAACACTTTTCCTGAAAAATAAATGAAAAATAAGTTGGGATTGTGTTTGTTTTCACATAATCATAAATTTCTGCATGCAGTGGTATTTCAAATTCCAGCTGGAATGGTACTGAAATTTCTGAATATTATGAGTAAAGCTATTTCTGTCCAATGTCCAATCTGATTTTGCAGATTAAGTATGTTTGGAAAGATTGTGGGGAATATGAAGCAATTTTAGCTGCCAGTGCCATAAATATCTTAGAATTGGTTTCAAAAATTGATCTCCCCAAACCACTAAATAGTTCTGCCTTTTCACTATAGGAAATGTATTGCATATGTTTTATTTTAAAACATCCAGGTAGTAAAAAAGGGCAAGCCATCACAACTTACTAAGTCTTAGGCACTGTTTGAAACACTTAATATAAATTAATTCACCTAATTTTGGGGCAACCCTATAGAAAGTTTTTACTGTCTTCTTTATTTTATAATAAAGAAACTAAGGCACAGAGTAAATATGTTAGTTGGGATGTTAGTCACAAATAAGCAAGGCTTATTCTAATATATTTTTACATTCAAATATTCAAAAAATTTATCAGATATGTTTGGGAATGGCAGAGTATGAAGAGAAGATGTGATCGCTGTTCTTATAAGTCTCTGGTAGAAAAGGAAGTAGGACACCTACCCCGAAATTAAAGATGATCATGGCAAGTGCTGAGAAGGGAGAAACAAGATCTATGAATTTAGAGAAAGAGGCAGCACTTTTGAGTAAAAGAAGTCAGGAAAGAGTACCAATTTATGAATATCAGCACCTGAAAGGGAAATTATATATTAGGAAATTAGATTTTTTGTTTTTTGAGACAAGGTCTCACTTTTTTCTAGTTCAGGCTGGTCCTGAACTCAGCCTTGAACTCATGGCAATCCTCCTGTCTCTGCCTCCCAAGTGCTGGGATTACTGGCACCACACCTGGCAATGAATGTGGTTACTGGGGATGGAATCAGGGACCTTGAGCTTGCAAGGCAGGTGGAACCACTGAGCTAAATCCCCACCCCAGGAAATTACATTTTATGTGATTCAGAATTCAGACTTTCATTAAACAGCTAATCTTTTAATACATTATGATAATTGGAAAATCAGAGAGGAAAAATGGTCCTTGAACTAGAGCTGAGGGTTTGGGGGAAAAGATTTAAATAGCCTCTGTCTGTTGTACCATTATGCCAAAACACACATAAGGTAGCAGCTATGTTGTACAGTGATACACACAAAAAAATAGTTAAGTATAAAATCCTATATGAATGCTGATGGGAAGTATTAAATTCTACCTTGGGAAAGGCAGAGAAAGACTTAAGTAATATTATAGAAAGAGACAGAGCAGTCTTGAGTGAAGTTTAAGCAGATAGCTTCTGAGTAGATGAAGGAGGAAGGAACTATATCTCAAAGGAAATAACCTGATTATGGATTTAGGGTGTTTCTGCTGTATTGTTGTAGATAACCCTGAAATTAGGAACCATGTTGAGCAGAGGGAGAGTCTGCAACTCTGTCAATTTTCTTTAAAAATATAGATGATGCCTCCTGCTGCTTTCAGACAGTATTTTAAGAAATCAGTTGTCTTAGCACCAGGAACTTCTACTTGGTCACTTATCTCCTGAACAGTGGAACTGACTCAGCTTCACGTGCCCATTTGTTTCCTTCCGAAGTGTCCCTTGAGGACTATGAGAACTGTGGTGTGTTTAAGCAAAGGAGGAGTGGGTTTTCAGCGGTGGGAGTTTAAGAAAACCATGAAGTATTTTAAAATGTATCTTCTGCAAAATTTCAAATGAATACAATTGTAGAAAGAATAATGTACCCAGTTGATTGTATGATCACACATAATGTTTTAAAATAAAGCTGAAATGATATATGATTTCATCCATAAATGTGTCGACATACACTTCTAGGAGCAAAAAGACTCATAATATCAATATAAGAACTTCAACAGGTTAACTTTTGAACATTGCTGAGCCTGAGAACTTGTAAAACATTGAGTTTTGATGGGTTGGGGCTCTTAGAGAGATCTGGGATAGAGATAAAAGAGTTTGATGGCATCCACATGATGAAGATATCAACAGTATCATAGATAACACTGGCCAAGAATTTAAAAGGAGGCAAATAATAGAAAAGTGGATCATAAGGAAACACTTGAGTAAAGGCCATGGTCATAGTAAAGGCAAGAAGATCTATGAGAGCTGGAGTAATCAAGATGGCTATTTGTGGACTAGGTCTTAAAGGAAGAAAGAATTTAAGTAGGTGGGGAAAAAGCATTCACATGAAGGAGATATAGGTGAAAGGTTCTCATAGGTGAAAGGTTACAGAATGCTAGCAACTGTCCAGGATTTGAATTCCATTCACATTTAAATAATTTTTTTATCTTTATTGGTACATTAAATATACACATGATGATTGCACTCCATAATGGGGATTTGTACCAGTATAAGACACAACTTAATTCTCATTTCTTCCCATAGTCCTACCCACCCTACCACCCCCCCATATACATAAAATTTGTTTCCTTACTTTTTTGTTACAATCTCAACATTTTCCCCCTTCACCCTATTTTAATAATTTTTGATCAGATATGTGCAATGTACCATGTGACAGGGCAGAGACACAAAGACCTAGGAGACAAGCTTCTGCTCCAAGTAGCTTTAGGTTTAATGGGCAAAACTACCACAATCAATATGATTTGTTCAATAAACTTTTATGGACCGTATTCTATGGACTAAGCACCATGTTGCAAATATATTGGAAACTTAGTGTTAATCTTAAGAAGCCATTGCTCCATTTGAAAGTGTTGGTTGGGATGCTGACATGAGAACAAACATTTTCAGAGGAAGTTGTTTACCTCTCAGTATGTAGAATATGCTAACGGACGAGATGAGCTCATCAGATCAAGAAAGCAATTAACCTTGAAAGATGATAATAGCAACAGGTATGAAGATAAAGGGATTTTTATAGCAGATCTATTCATGGAAAACATAGTAGAAAAAAAACCTGAGTAACTGCTGCCCAGAAGTTCCAGACAGGGTGGGCGTATTTCAGGTATGAAGCTGTCTCACTTCTCTTTTCAGGTGTCTGAAAATTTACTATGACTAACACTGAGATGTACAGAGACACCTTTCCTTGATAGTTAGAAAAATTTAGTTTAAATGTGGGAATGTCCTGAAACATCTTGCTGGGGACCTCACATTTCTTTGTAGAAAGGGGACTTCCCCATTTCTGATACCTTACCATTCCTCTGAAAATATGAATAGTATCTTAATAGAGAACACAGGGTCTTTTTGTTTTGTTTTGTTTTTTGATAACAATCCTAAGATCCAGTGGAGCATTCAAAATGTTCCTTAAATGATTGACCAAACTGAGCAAAGACCTTAAGCTCTTTGAAGTATTTACTTGGACTCAGCAAACATTGCATAAAAAAAAAAAAAAAAAAACTGGTAAATTATTTCCAAGGGCTGGAAACAGAAATCCTCAGATGATTCACTGATGGTTCAGATGTCTGTGTATGGCTTCCACTCTGCTTGTTGCCAAGGGAACTCAGGGCTAACTTCCTACCACACCACATCTATAAAAAGTACCAGCGAAAGCCACAGAAGAGTAACTTCTTAACTTTTTTGTTAAATTAAAAATGGCCGACAGACCAAACATCAGTTACAGAAGAAAGATTTAAGTTTTATCTCAGTCCTGGGAAATACTGAGAAATCACACTACTTGCCTTTCAAATGCTTTTTAACTCTACAGTTTAACTTGTGCAAAATATTTTATATAAATTACCTGCTTCACTGTACTTTGGAAATCATGTCCTGGCCTGCGAAATCAGTGTAGACCTCAAGGTAAGGACCTTACTTCAGGGTAAGGACCTCATTACACTGTGGCTTAATACAAAAATTCAAATATCACTAGTCTGCTTCTCTGAGTGTGGCCAAAGAGGGATCTGATGGGGGAGAGGATGAAAGGTTGACTGCTATGACTGGTCCTGTGTTCACTCTGTCTTGTAGTCACTGTCCAGACGAGGGTTTTATTTTTGTTTTTGACAATGATCTGCATCATATAAGCTAAAAATATCACTGCAGTCCGATATCTGGCAAGGGAGACGAGCATGGAAGAATCCTTCTTGCTCTAGGTCGCATTTTGAGTTCACCTATCATCTTGGGACAGGGAGTAGAAGCTGTCTGTGTGGACGGATGTCTGGAGGGCACATATCAGACGTAAATGACCTGCATAGATGCATGTGCTCCATGCTTGCAAGGCCAGAAACTGACTCGGCCAGAAGGCCTGGTAGGAAAAAAGAATTACAAGAATTATCGGTTGTCTGACTTACTTTTCTCATTGCTGAGACACAATACTCAACACTCAAAGTTAAAAGAGAGGAGGTTTATTTAGCTCACAGTTTGTAGTGGTTGGAGCCCGTAATGGGCTGGCTCGAAGGCAGGGTGGCATGACAGAGGAGAAACACCTCACAGCAGTGGAAGACGGCAAATGTAACAAAGGGGCTTCCCTCAACAGTGTCTTCTTGGCTCTTTTATTATATCTACACTACTGGGGTTAGGGTAGGTAGCGCTCATACCCATAATCCTAGTGTCTGGAGCTGGGTATTGCACCATGAATCAGTTACACACCCTAGAAACAGCCACCTCTGAGAAAGCCCCACTTATGCCTGCACGAGGCTTAGGGGAACATTCAGACACAAGCCACAATGTGAGTATAGTTTTTTTTCCACTTGTCTGTGATGCTTACTAGAGAAACTGTAAGGAAAGTTTCCTCTATTAGGATTGCAGTTTCCCCGAATCAAAGGAAAGCAATCAGCCATTCTTATAAACAGCCTCATCTGGGAGGTGCAGAATACTAAATATTTAATACTTAAATTTATATAACATTAAAGCCATTCTGCTTTTTTGAAGGGCAAATAAAATTGAATCAGAATTTATAAATTTTATTATTTCATAAACTAATGTGTTAGGTACTACTTGAAGTAAGCTGATTTTATAAAACATGTCATATCATGTCATCTCTTTCCACCTTAAGAATCTATGTTTTTTATTTCTTAGAGGATAAAATCCAAGCTTTTTATTGTGGTTGCAGAGATTTGCATGGACTCATTTTATATCCTCTCTTTGGACTTGAGCAATTTGAAACTACTTTTAGTTCCTAATTCATCTTTGTGTCTCCATTTCTTCCTTACTACATGGAACTTGCTATGCCTGGGACCTCTTCTGTCTCTTCCTTTTTATTGACTCTTATTTGTCCTCAACATAAAATTCAACTATTACCTATTCTATTGAATCTTCCTTGATACAACTACCTCTCAAAAGCAATTCTTATGGGAGATACCTGATCTTACTTATATTTGTAGTGCTGCATTTATCTTACACTTTCTCTGCTCATATGTACATGTGACTTTTAATAATTGCATAATTACTGAGAACTAGATTCATATTTTTATCTTCATATTTGTAGCACTTTATATAGTTCCCTACGTATAGTAATTTTTCTAATTTTTTGTTGAAATCTCTGTTATTTTGCCAACTTCATGATGAACTGTAGAAAGAATATCTGCCTAAAATAAATGAACTACTAATATGTAGTAGTATAATATAGTAAATTAACCTTGCATTTCAGTGCCTTTATAATGCCACATAAAAAAGAATTATAACAAAGTCTATAACTGAACAGAGTGTAAAGGGTCATAGTGCTGTCATTTTGATGAATATAAATGAAAAGGGAATTGTTCAACAATGAGCAAAACAATCTTTTCCATTTTCATGCTAGAACTATCTGGTGGAAAAAAAATAATATGAGGTTTTTCTTATTGTTCTAAGAAATAACAAAATACTTCTCAGGCAATTGCTTCAGCGGCTTTGCAATAGGTCTGGTAACGAAGAAGTATGAGAGAAAACTCACTCTATCAGCTGTTTCTTTGTCGCATGACTGTGAGTCCAAAGCTCTGAGATGTCCCCATCTCTGAGAGTGAAAGATAAAGATGAATTGGTGAAGACAGCGGTGGAAGCGGAGTCTTATTTGGAAACAAGACTTATCAGTGCCCTCCTTATGTAAGATCCTAGATATCAACTGTGTGTGGCCTTCCGTAATGGAATCCAGAACTAGTGTGGGGAGCTGTGCCTTTATACCAGTGACATCAACTTGGCCCAGCTAAAGTTATTTTAACCATGGATTGAGTTTCTGGAGCTAAGGTAGGAGTCGCATCCACTAAAATGGAGAAACCAGAAAGTGTTGAGGAGGCTAAAATACAAGTAGCACAGTTGAGCCCAAAGCAAGAGTAGGATCAGGAAGTAAAGAAAAACCAGGCTGAAATGTAATTAGAGTGTTGAAGGATTTCGAACAGGCATCTGAAATGCCAAGTTGTTTTTGAATAGTCTACAGACAACAAATCTTGATGTAAAGTGATTTGTAAGTAATGGGAAAACAACTTCTATTTTCCCCACAATGGTAAAAATATTCTGCAAAAAGAAAAATAAGACTTTGTCCATGCTAGAGTTTCTAAGCACTCAGTGGAGTTTCTGTTTGGAGTTCCAGCCTATTTGCCTGACAGCAGGCTTCCAATCAGCCTGGTTCCTCAGAAAGCGAGAGTGTGACAGAAAACGCTAATGTGAGTGAGAAATAAAAGGCACATTTCAGAAGTGCATCAGGACACATAAGTACCTGGAAATGTCCACCGGTCTGTGTAGTGCTGCCAAACGTTGCCAAACAGCTTTCTGTTCTGTTGGGTCTACCTCACTGTTGGCAGTTGGTTTCTGAATGATCTTCCATCTGGATGTTTCATAGACTACATTCTTCTGCATTTGGCCAACACTCTCAAGAACTCACAGACAGATGATAAAGATCTAGCCTGGCTCTCAATTCCAGAGCAACATGCCTTATTTTTCCTTGCTGAGGCTTCTGCCCACAGGAGACAATCCAGTGATGATGGGGAACTCAGAGCAGTACTTGGCATCTCATGGACAGCACCAGCCGACAATGATCAGGAAGTCCAAAAACAACAGAAGAATAAAGTCAACCAGAGTAACTTCATATGGGATCAGTAAAACCAAACTGTCATTTATGATAAAGCCCACAAAAGTAGGTCAGAACTGATTAGCACAACCTAAACAGGACAGCTGCCTGCTAGAAGAGGAGATAGAAATAGGCCCAAGGGTCTCCTAACAAGGTAACCAAAAGGGGCAAAAATAAAGCACTGTTATGCCAAGAACCAGGAAAATCTGAGTAAGAAAAGACAAATAACTGTGACTGATCCCAAGATATATTTGATTTTGGAATATCTGACAAAAATTTTAAAGCAGCAGTCATGAAGTTATAACATAACACAATACAAATTCTTTTGAAACAAAAAATTGAAAATCTTAGCACAGAAAGAGAAGTTCTGGGGACGACTTGGGTTATCCTCTTTAGCACCATTTTCTGGCTGACTTCCACAGCTCTGGTTGTATTCCTCATCATTACAGACACGGTATTCACAGTTTCAGGTGGAACTAGCCTCTGAGACAAACACAAGTATGCAGTGGCTCTTGAGTTCTTTTAACTCTAATCAGTATCTCATGCTTCTCCCCTCTCCCTGCACAATGCCTCAGTAAAGATAACTTCTCAGGAAAAGTCAGTGGTTCACCATCTCTAGGACACATATTCTAAGAGATAGGAAATAACATTCACTCAAGGATTGTCCAACCCAATCTGACATGTGACTGTTAATCATTACTTCCAACACAGGGGCTGAAGAGAAGCCATTCTTCTGGAGTAAGCTCCCGCCTTTTACTGTCTTCAAGCCAACATTTCGTTTCAAGATAGGCTCCTCAGACCATCTCTACCAGATAGAAACAGAAATGACAGCTGACAGCTGATGGTTAGGCTTTAGGGCTCAGAAACACTACCTTGAGCATGTATCCTAACTCTGAGCCCTGGTTTTGTACATAGTAAATAAAGTGGACTTTATTCTTAGAGTATTTTAAATTCACATGTGTAGTTCTACAGCCATGCATAACTGACAGGCAGATACTCAAGAATGTTAGCAAGATTTCCAAGCACTGGCAAAAGCATCTTGCCAACAAAGATCACTAGGATAAGACCTTTTCAGCCTTGTAAATGTATTTGCAAATGACCAATACAAAATGACCAAACCTGCATCTTTTGGTTGTTAGAAGCATTATATGAGCTAGCACATCAGTAATAATGATGAAGCCAGATTTTGGAGTAAAGCAGTATCAACCTCCCAAAACAGAATGAAAAGTCTGGGCTAGAGGGGTTAGTTTAGACCAAACACAACATATTCAAATTCCAGTTCCTGAAATGGAGAAGAAAATATTTCTGTAATGTTTGCTTTGAAATAATACACGTTAAAAACAGACTGCATTTGAATTCATGATCCTAATCAAGCTCTTGGAACTTTTATTTTAATTTTGAAATTCAACACTTAAGCTGTCTTGTTTTAGTTCATTGTGAAGAAACTTATTTGTTCTTTCTCCAAAGAAGAATTTTTTTTTTCTGAACAATTGAGTCTTCCCATAGCCTATAATCATATGATTATTGGGGTAAAGTTTTCCCACCAGCTACCATTTAGAGATGACTTTTAAGAGCACATCATGTACAATAAGCAAAAGGTAGAATAGCAGTTTACCTTGATGATTTCATGCATAAACAAACCATTTCTGCATTTTTTTTCTTTCATGGTTTATTCTCTTCACTTTCCCACTCTGCAGCCTACTGGTAGCTAAAGACTACTAATAACCAGATGTTATTTCAGTTAGCGGATTTTCCAGTTTCAGAGGAAACTTGCATCTTAGCATAATTTCAAAATGACTCTTGAAGAGATTCATTTCTGATATTTGAAGAGAGTGGCCTGTGAAATTTGAAATCTGAAATACTACCAATGTAAATTTTTATCAATACAGATTTCTTTTTGATAGCTTACATGCAATTGACATTAAATAAAAATGATTTGGTGAATGAACTGTGTCATTCCAGTATACAAGAATACTAAAGTTTTAAAAAATTATTTAAATTATTTCTACAGAATTTTTCACAAGTTTACCTGTTAATAATGCTTATTATTAGCTTGAATGATTAGACTGGTTTAGGGGAAAGAAAGTGAGAAGATGCAAGAGATGCAGATTTCAAATCCTGGCTGTGCTTCAGTTCACTGAGTGACAGAAACAAGTTACTGAGCCTCTTTAGAAAACTAGACACAAAATATATACAGTAAGAACATATTGAGAATAACTATTCAATAAATTATAACTAATAAACTTACTAAAACCAAAAAAACTTCCATTTTTTTTTTTTTTTTTTTTTTTTTAGGTTTTTGGAGACAGGGTCTCGCTTTGTGGTTCAGGCTGGCCCTGAGCTCAGCCTCAAACTCACATCACAATCCTCCTGCCTCTGCCTCCCGAGTGCTGGGATTACAGGCGTGAGCCACCATGCCCGGCACTGTGGTATGTGGTACTGGTTGCTGCTGGGCGTGAGTCTCCACACCCAGTATTG
>PVIR01040936.1:0-13034 GCA_004026965.1 Petromus typicus
TGGGGCAGTATAATTTGAGCAGCTCTATAGTTTGTTGTAATTCGGTTTAAAGGATATTGGGATCTTCTAGCGTAGGGAAGACCAGATTAGTTTGGAGGTAGGGCTGCCCTTGGGAGAATGATTCTACCCTTTTGCTTTTATCCCTGTTTATGAAGGCAGCCCTTGTGTAGGTCCCAGACAGCATTCAGTCCCACACTGTAGTGTCACCTCTGGGGAATTGCTTTCACTGAGCAATTCATGTTTGGAAAGTGCCCCTGACTCTTTGAAAGGTACATGCAAAATTTTTGTGTAAATGTAGACATTATAATCTCTAGGGAGAGTCCAACTGGATCATTCAAGTCTTCAGGATTTCATGTAGCTAGTGTTTCCAGTTTAACTAAGATTTCTAATCATATTACCTGAACAGTTATCATTTTAGGCAGTGAGATGCCATTGAGCCTTTTGAAATAAAGTTCTTAGGACAGAGCAGTTTTTGTCTCTTCTTCAAGTTTGCCCCCTTAATGTCTCTTGTGCAGCTTGATCAAGTATATCTGGATTTTCATATATCTTAATTTATAACCTTTCTCAGATGTATTTGGAGCCTAGGGCATTCATCTAATGAGATGTCCTTTGGCTGTCAAAAGCTGCTATAGATAGTTAGCTATATCAGTTGAGAGAAATGAGGCTTCCAGCCAGTAGTCATTGACATCAAAGGAACAAAGGTTTATTTCTCACTCTCACTACAGGTTCATCAGTGGTTATACCGTCTTTTTCTCTTCTGGGACCCATATTGCCCCATCTGTAGAGAGAGAGAAAAAGATAGAAAATGGGGACTGTTTCTTAAAATTATAGTTGAAAGTCAGGTGCAGTGGCATACGCCTATGATTTCCAACTTCTTGAGACTACTATTTGAGGCCAGCTTGGATAACATAGCAAAGCCCTGTCTCAAAATTTTTGAATGGCTGGGGATATTGCCTAGCATGGATTCATTTGCTAGCATCACAATTAAAAAAAAAAAAAGGACAGTTGGAAACAATCTATTTCTGTGGGCATTTAATTGGCAAAGCAAGTGAAACAAGGAAGCTTGATTTTAAACAGTTATGGAAGAATAACTCATCCAAGGGAAAGACCAGCTTTGTTGGATAAACAGAGTTACAGCGTATGACAGTGGCCATTGAAGGAAGTGTGTCAGGCCTTGGAGAGCCTGGAGCAAGGCCAATTTATTTTTCTAGGCTTTTTATGGATGGTCTTCCAGGAAACTATAAATTTGTGTGGTAGTTCTGTTTGTTCAAACATTTTTATGGAGAAATTTGGCTTCTTTAAGGTGCTATCCTGTGACCCAGAAGGATGAGAATCACTATTTTGAAAGTTGAGTATTGAATAGAGTTTCAGGAAAGAGAGATAAGAATTCAGTTTTCAGCTGGTCATGGTGGTGCTTATCTGTAATCTTAGCACTATGGAGCCAGAGGCCCTGCACGGCCTGGCAAGACCTGTCTCAAAAATGGAAAATAAAAATTCAGTCCTGAGGTGAATGTGGTGGTGTGCTTCTGTAGTCCCTGCTACAAGGAAGGCTAAGGTAGAAGATCAACACTACCCTGGGCGTAGTGTGATTCTGTCTCAGAAAAAGTCAGTTTTCTGAGAATTCATGTTGGTTATGATTTACATGACTAGCGGTTTTCCACAAAAGATGCTAATATGGATTTGAGTTTATATTTCCAGATGTGAAGAGCAGCTGTGTGCACTGATAGAATTTTCTTCTTGGGAAATGTAGGTTGTATCTACAGCAAACTCTCAATGACACCGTGGGCAGGAAAATTGTTATGGATTTCTTGGGTTTTAACTGGAACTGGATTAACAAGCAACAGGGAAAGCGTGGCTGGGGACAGCTGACCTCTAACTTGTTGCTCATTGGCATGGAAGGTAAGAAATTTTTCAGAAAGCAGCATGGCTTGGAGTCATACAGACTTGCTTTCCAGTTTTGTCTCCATAACTTGTTAGCTTTGTGACTCTCAGGTCACTATGCTTTTCTAAGTGTCTGCTTCCTCCTCTGCAGAAGAAATATAACAACATCTCACAGATAAATGTGAGATTGAAATTAGATAATGTAGCCTAGGGATTTAGCTCAGTGGTTCCTGTGTCTTCCTAGCAAGCACAAGGTCCTGAGTTTGATTCCTGGTACACAAATACCTCAGTGCCATGTGTGGTGACTCATGCCTGTAGGCCCAGCACTGCAGAGGCAGAAGAAGGAGGCTTGCTGAGTTCAAGGCTAGCTTGGGCTACATAGTGAGTTCAAGATTAGCCTGAACTACAAAGCAAGACCCTGTCTCAAAAAAAAAAAGAGAAAAGAAAGAAATTAGATAGTATATGTTTAGCTAGTTTCATTCCTCTAAAAAAGTTCCCTCTTCCTTTTCTCAGCTGTATAAATGCATATATTAAGATATGGAGACCTCTTTGAAATGCTGCTGCTCTCTGTTTTATCTGTCTCTCTTCAAAAATTTTAATTCTGGATTGAAAAAAGGGAAAACTTACAGATTCAACCTTTTCTTTTAAATAGGTAATATATTTATGGGGTTCAAAATCCATAAGGTTTAAATAGGTATGTAACTGTAAGTCTGTCTTCTGCCTTTTATCTCTGAGCCTTCCAGTTCCTTTCTTTGGAGAGGATGCACATTATTGCTTGTTTTTCTTGCTAAAAAAATGTTATGTACGTGTAAGTCAAATACATGAATGTGATCTTCAGGGTTTTGTTTCCTTTTGGATAATAAAAAAATTTTTAAATTTCATTCAAGAGAAGAAAAACTACAAATGAGGCAGTCATTGTCTTATTTTCAGCACTAGTTCATGGCAGGCTCCTGATAGGTACTTAGTAAATTGTAAATAGATTTGGTTGAGCAAGGGAAGAGAGTGAGTGATCATTGTCATTCACTACTGAGCTCTGAAATATCTTTGATTATCCTTTCTTCAGATTTGGATTCTTCACTGCTGAAATTAATAGTTTACCAGCAGATAGTTTAGGAGTTGATGTTTACCTCTCTCTTTGAAGCCAATTCTTGACTGGCCTTCTAGGAAGGGACCAGTTCTGGTTTCTGTGGGTCTGACTTTTCCTGTTGCTCTCCTTTCTTAAAGCAGAGAAATGGATCCTTTAGGTAGAAGTTTGCAACAACTGTCTTTTGAAGATGCACGTGTACTCTTAGCACTTAAAAAGGAGGCTTTCTTGGAATACTCTCTTCTAAGCGGAAGAAGCTTTTCTAAACTCCATGCCCTGCAAAAGTACACAAAGAGCACAGATGTGTCCTCAGTTGCACAGAATTGAGGTGGAATGTATTCTAGGTTAGAGGTAATTCAGGGTAGCATTTAAATAATGTGTTGTGGTTTTTAAAATTTTACAACAGTCCTTTTATAATATAAACTCCCTAAGTGATCAAACTCGGTCTCAGGGATTGAATTTAGACCTTGTGTTTGTGAGACAGGCACTGGAACCACTGAGCTAAAACCCCAGCCCTCCCATGTTGCTTTGAGAATTGTTGTGTCCCCACAGATGTGGTGAAATGGGAACAAAAGTTGAGGCTCTTGGGCTCCAGAAGAGCTACACAAAATAGGGACATATTTATACAACTTTAAATGACTGGTCAACTCCTGAGAAAAGATTATTCATGCATTATTGTTAGGAGTCATTTCAGTCATTTTCGGTTTGCTTCCTTTGAATTCTTACCACAGTCAAGAAAAGTGCAAGTATACACAGTATCCTCCTTTGCCAGAGTTGTATCCTTTTGTGTGCTCTTGATTCCAGTCAGGGCAACAGCCATCATATAGAAGAGCCTTTTGTACTTTGCTAGCTTGTCATGGACCCTGTTCAATGATGGTTGCTATACTTACTGCCCACAAAAATGTAACACGTATGCTAGGTGTGGTGATGCATGCCTGTAACCAAGGCACTTAGGAGGGATAAGGCAAGAAGATCACTGTGAGTTTGAGCCCAGTCTGAAAAACAGAGCAAGACCTTGTCCCCAAAAAGAAAAACAGTAGCACTTAATTTGCTGGAGTTATGATTGTAATGTCTCCGATTCTCCCTAAAATTTGACTTGAAACCCTGGGAGGGCATGCTGGCTTTCCTCTCCAGGACTGTTTAACCTGTGCAGTAGAACTACTACTTTGGATAAAGAAATATATTTCTTTCTACAGGAAATGTGACACCTGCGCACTATGATGAACAGCAGAACTTTTTTGCTCAGATAAAAGGCCATAAGCGATGCATCTTGTTCCCACCAGATCAGTTTGAGTGCCTCTATCCATACCCTGTCCATCACCCATGTGACAGACAGAGCCAGGTAAGCTTGTGTGGCAGGAGTAGGGTGTGGGGCTCCAAATTCTAGGAATGCTTTTGAGAACAATGGCTAGAATGTTGTTGTCCTGCCCTGTGGTGATAGGGCACGTTTGGATTGTGGGTTTATTGCCTTATCAGCAAACCTAGAGAATAATTTCACAATATAGCTCGTATATTCCAGGCTTCTCGTTGGTCCCCAGTTGTTTTTAAGTTTAAATAGTCCATAGAGCTACTTTTCAGGAACAGACTGTTAGCATCGACGCTGATACTCAGTTTACTCTGGCTTACAAGTTTATGAACAGACTATATATGCCTCTGTTAGATTTATTGGTTACTTTCTCTTGTCATGTATGCTGTTTCTTTTTGATGTGGAGAAAGTTAAATAGAGATATGTCATTTTATATTTCCTGGATTTGAGTGAGGCACGTGGTTGACTTCATTTCTAGCAAGAAACATCCTCTCCTTCCTTATAGGAATCTCGTGATTAGAATTTGTTTTGGGAGGAAAGTTTCTGAAGATTTAGGAGATGGATGAGTTCTGATTTCACATATCTTCAGAGCATTGAGTAGTCTTCAGATGTCAGGTATTATTAGGCCTAGACTGTCTTATGTTGTTTCCAAAAGAGAAATGTACATTGCATTTTCTGCTGCATAGCTAAAGATATTTTCATGCCATATTTAAAATACAAGGTAACAAGCACATGGTTATTTTGGTAACAATTTAGTGATGCCTTTTTTTCTTTTCTTGAACCTCTTAGGTGGACTTTGACAATCCTGACTACGAGAGATTCCCCAATTTCCAAAATGTGGTTGGTTATGAAACAGTGGTTGGCCCTGGTGATGTTCTTTACATCCCAATGTACTGGTGAGGAAGAGGCTAGGGATTGAGCCCTTTGGGAACTTTCTCAGTCCCTGGAAAGCTTTGTCTGTGTCCTTTCTGAGTTGTGTCAAGTTTGATAATGTGTATAGGAAGGTTAGCATTCAGATGTTGGCATACTGACTGTGGGGGAAATGATAACCCTGTCTCTGAAAAAGAAGGACAGTTCCTCAAACCCAGCAAGATCCCAGAGATTTGTGGCTGTCTTTGTCTTTTGTTATTTAAAAACTTAATGCTGCTGCCTATAGCCCAGTGTGTTTTATATGATGAGCATAATGTTACTGTGTTCACTGTTTCTCTTCACTCTGCTTAGTTTTCCATTCCTCCCTATGAAAAGTAACCTGGAGCCTGTTCTGTGTCCTTGCAGGTGGCATCACATAGAGTCATTACTAAATGGGGGCATCACCATTACTGTGAACTTCTGGTATAAGGTGAATGAATATGTTCTCTTGTTTGGTGGAGCTGGGGCTAGGGTAAGGTAAATGTAACGAATGATTTTGGTTGAGTCAGGATAGTTGGCCATCTGCAGAGGTAATTCCAGAGTCTGTGGGGGAAGATGAAGAAGGAAAGGATTGAATCAGTCTCTTAGAAGGGAGAATGGTACCAGGAACAGTGGGCTGACACCGAATCCTGCATAAAGGTATTTCCTGAACTTCTGCTTCCTTTGTAGGGGGCTCCCACCCCTAAGAGAATTGAATATCCTCTCAAAGCTCATCAGAAAGTGGCCATAATGAGAAACATTGAGAAGATGCTTGGAGAAGCCTTAGGGAACCCACAAGAGGTAGGTGTGGCATCTTCCCTCACTCCTTTATCTCAGAGTCTGATGTCCTCTTTAGAGGTTATGGGTATATTAAAGAAATCCTTGTTTTCTGGTGAGAGCTGAGCTTGACTGGTGGATCAATTATAATCTGTTCCATGCTAATAGTAATGTTCCCCACGGGGCTTGTATGCCAGCTGGGGTCCCCTGGGGGGATTCTTTTGGAACAGGAAGCATGCAGTAAAGTGTCTCCTTGTGTTCTTTCTCTGAGCTGAAACAAGGCTGCTCTAGATAGTGTTGAGGTCTGCTTCCCACACAGGTGCACCACTAGTCTATTGGGTAAATGGGGGAGATTTGTATTTGAAATATACTTGCTTCCTCCTTGGTAGCCTCAGCATCCACAGGTACCTCTGATGTTGGGAGGTGGTACTAGGCCCAACTGCAGGTGGCCTTTTTTGAGGCTGTAGAAGCATTTGACATTCTTCAGGATCAGAGAAACATGCATATACACTCTCAGGGATGAGGGCTTATTACTTCCACTAACCACCTATCTCTTTGGTGCTCCTTTTACATGTAAGGTATTTTGAGAGGGGAAGGTGTAGTAGAGGATGAAACCTCCACCACCCACCCACACAAGGAAACTGCCATGCTCCAGAATGCTGGGTTGACCTTCAAGAAGAATGTTGGTTAGAGGGTTCACAAGATTGAATGAAAGCTTTGTCCCTGTTCTTGGCTGATTTGGAATGTCTCTAGGTACATCAAGACCAATTCCATGTCGGACAGGCAGTTGTGACTGGCTCCTCATGTCTCTTTACAGGTGGGGCCCTTGTTAAACACAATGATCAAGGGCCGATACAACTAGCCTGCCGGGATCAAGGCCTCCTGCCAGGTGACTGCTATCCCGCCACATGGCGTCGTTGATGCGGACAGGACACTCCAAGCACTAGTACTGCACGCTGCACTTAATGGACTGGACTCTTGCCATGGCCCTGGAGGCAGGTGTTTGGGGCAAGGCGGAGTGGTTACACTCCACTCTCATTCAGAGGGACCGCTCATCCTTGCCTCTGCCCCCTAAAGTCCTGCATTCAGTGTGTGGAGTCCCAGCTTCTGGTTGTCATCATGTCTTTGTGTGTTGTCTTGTCAGCCTTTGGATGTGTGTGCTTGCACACATATGTATGTATCTTTTCCTTGTTCACTCCTTCTGGCACTTCTGTCTCCTGCAACCTCAGTGCCTCTGCCTGAGAGAGAGGAGATGTTTTTGGACACCCTCCCCACCCCGATCTGAGCTACAAGGCCACAGCAAGTCTAACCATTAGGTCAGTGTGCCCTCTGCCAGTGTCCGCAGAGCCAGGCTCCTTCTAATGGGAAAGGATTTGAGAGGGTTCCATCTGGGACCTACAAATTCAAGCCATACAGAGAAAAGAACCTTGGGACATAGGAACCGAAGATTGTACATATATTTCAAATTAGAAAAACACAGCTTTACTTTCAATACTAGCTCTTGCCCATGTGCTAGATATTGAGGGAGTTCCCTTAGTTGTGGCTCCTCTAGCCTGTCGGAGTTCAAGCCTGTGTGCATCTGTGCACTTCTGTCTGTGTGTCCACACTGGCCAGCCTCCCTACTTTCCAGGGTTCTCCACTGCTTCCCTTGTCTAGTGTGACAATGCAGTGTGAGTTCTGGAGATACTGCCTGACTTAGCCTATAGCTCTTTAACTTGGATTTAGCCATCATATGTTGGTCAGGTCTCAGTGCAGCCTTCTTGAGGCTGACTGGCTGGGGCCTCCAGGGCCTAGGCGCCCTATCTGGGCCATATCCTCTACTCCTGCTGAGCTTGCTGGCTGAGTAGATGAAATGGGGTCAGGCTTAGGCAGCTAACTCACTACTTTTCATCCACCTCAGGGCAAGGGGAGAGATGTAGCCCTGCCTCTTAAGCCAGCGCCTCTGCCAGAACTCATAATAGTGTTACATGACATCTTTGAGGGCAGCTGGTAGGACATGAAAGTAGAATTTTCTATTAGTTACTACTTATGGGAATCCCTCTCAGGGCTTCAGCTTAGAGCTGGGTAGATGGTGTTTGCACAGCACAAATACCGTTCACATCTAGTCGGTGGGAGTAGGCCCTTGAAATTGGGCAGGGTGTTGGCCATGTATCTACTCACTTCTAATCCCTCCATTCTTTGGAAGGGAAAAGAAGGTTGAAAGTCTGGATTTTTTTTCCCCACCCACTTTTTCCTTCAAAGGTTTACTTGCAATGTCTGAGCTATGGCTCTCCTGAAGCTCAGTTTACAGTGCCCTGATGGACTGAGATTTGTGTCTATGGGTGTGTGCACCTATGTAAGTATTTGGGAGAGGGGTGTTTATTTAGTGCCCCATTCTGGGGTTCTCTGGTGCAGTGTGGGTGTGCAGACATGGTACCCTCTCAAGTATGGCTCTTTCAAATATAGCCAATGCTGGGAAATGTGATTGCAGTGAACTCCATGCCTCCATCTCTTCTGGGAAAGAGAAGCACAACAAAGAGAACAAGGTGGATGGAGGATAAACTAGGCCATGGTGACACTTGGGAAGGACAGGTTTTTTTTCTATATCGAGGATTGAACTCACAGTGTTGTGCTTGCAAGGGAGGCAGCAGTGCCACTGAGCTAAATCCCCAGCCCTAAGAACAGATGTTTTCTTTATTTTTAGCATATCATCTGCACTCCTGGCTCAGCCCTCCAAGATGTGGGTGCTGTGCAACAAGGAGTTGGGTACCACTTGGCCCAGACAGGTTGATGTGGCTAAGGGAAGCAAGGCAGGAGGCTAACGGAAACCTTAGGATTGATCCTGCTCTTTGGGTAATAGAATGTCCACCCTAATTTTTAGGCAACTTGCAAGGTAGGCATTCTTTTTTTTTTTTTTTTTTTTTTAGGTGTTTTTGAGACAGGGTCTCACTTTGTGGTCCAGGCTGGCCCTGAGCTCAGCCTCCAACTCACATCACAGCAATCCTCCTGCTTCTGCCTCCCGAGTGCTGGGATTACAGGCGTGAGCCATCACGCCCGGCACTGTGGTATGTGGTACTGGTTGCTGCTGGGCCTGAGTGTGCACGCCCAGTATGGTATGTGGTTACTGGGGATCAAACCCAGGTCCTGGGGCTTGCAAGACAGGCACCGGAACCACTGAGCTAACTCCCCGGCCCAAGGTAGGCATTCTTACCTAATGTAGTAAGACGAGCTCACAGAGACTTAAGTGATCATTCAGTCAGGATTCAAGCCTAGTACTGTTTGGTTGCAAACCCCACTTCTTCCTTTCACCAAACTGTTGATTCGCCCACTTCCTTCTCTCCCTATGCCACAGATCCTTTCTTTGGGCCAGTGTCTACAGGGACTCGAGGGTGCAGAAGGTCCAACTTCAGGTGAATGCCATTCGGGGCTATAGCTGAAGACATCCAGAGATCTGCCTGGGAACCATATTGGGCGTTAAGAATGCTGGGAGCAGTAGGAGGACTGAGCTGTAGATCCTAGCGCATTACTGTGTACCTTTTAATAGGTCCCATACCTCTCCCAACATGCTTCTGCATGAGAAAATGGAAGCTTTAGTTCAAGGTGAGCACTAAAAACAAAAATTTTTTTTTTTTTGGAGATAGAGTCTCACTATGTAGCCCAGGCTAGCTTAAACTTGGAGCAGTCCTGTCTCAGCCTCCTGAATGCTGGGATTATAGGGCATGCTACTGTGCCCAATAAGAGTCTTGAATATTGTGACGTTGCCACGTTCCCCAGAGGAGAGTTGGCAGTCCTTCCTTTGCCTGCCGAAGGGTAAGGGCTGTTAAGGTTCGCATTCTGCTTGTGACAGAGGAAAAGTTGATGGTAGCTTGCTTACCCCATATGCTGGTGGGCAGCATGTGAAGCAGATAACACCAAAGCAAGGTGGAAACTTGGGCCTGTCTAAGGGTCACATTGTAAGCTTCTATTTTCACACCCCAGGTACAGAGGAAACTATTATTTTGTAAAGTCAAATATTTGTTAAAGGGGGGGTGCACAGGGGTGGAGGAGGGGCGGTTCTGGGCATCAGTTGAGCAGATGCCTGGGATGCCTGGGGGAGACCAGCTTCTCCTACAAATCAGAGCTCTAAATTACAAGGTTTTTACCAACGAGAACAGTTGGGGGAAGTCGTCTGCTCTCATTTGCGTAATGGTTTCTGTCACTGGTGATTAGACACAGGATGAAGGAAAAGAAATTTGACAATTAGGAATGAGCGATCATTAATCTGAATCTGTTAGGAGACAGAGAGGGAAAGAAATTCCTGACAGTGGGCTAGCCCAGTATGGGGAGATTGCTTCTGTCCCGAGATACCTGGAAGAAATACCCTTTCAGTGTTTCCACAAGTGGATAGAGCATTTATTTGTGAAAAAAGACACAAGTCCCAGCCTGAGATAGATATAGGAACAGACATCTCTGGACATGAGCCAACAGAGTTAGAGGTGGACGGTGTCAAATTTACAAGCCTTACAGCTAAGAGTAACAAATGTGTTTTCTGTTTTGGAAAAATGTTTCTGTAATAATCAACTCTCTTGATCCTGCACTTGTGGTAAGTATTTGTCTCATTCCATCACTAGGTTGTAAAGGAACTTGATCCTCAACAGACCCCAGGAGCTTCTGACTGGTTGGGAAGAGCAGAGGTGGGGACCCACTATCTGTGTATATTGAGTACCCTCTGTGAACCAAGATAGGGACATTGAGAGAAGGAAGTTAGGTAGAGAGTACCTCGTGTTCTCTCCAGACTACTGGGAGCCCCTTGGATCTCTGGGGAAAGACTCACCACTCTAAGCCTCCGAGCAGTGCTGGTTTTGTTTTTTTCCTCCTATATCAGTACACTAGTGGCTGTATCCACAGCTTTGAGACCCTTGGCCTAAACATGACCCACTGATGAGGTAATTTATAAGCAAAGTGTAAAGATGCGGAGAAATCCAACTTAGATCTTCCTGTGTCTTTGAGTTACCTTCCTCTCCCATCTTGTCTATCCCCTCAAACTTCAAGGACAATATTAACTCACACCAAGTGGTATTTATTCCTTAGTTTTGTGGCTTGTCTATAGAAAGTTCCTTAAATCAAAGGCTCCCTCAAGAATAGGGAAAGGGGTAGTGGAGGTTCTTAGAGAATGTGAATTCTCAAGGGTGGAGCTCTCTCCCCTCAGTGTGTTCTCTACCTCAGGATATTGTACCATCAATATTCTGGCACAGAATTTAGCAAGACAGTGACGCTCAGTGACCAGTTTTTCCTAGGTGGGGTAAATGGTGGAGTTTACCTGGGAGTAAGTAGCTCCTGGTGTTCTGAGGCCTTGCCCTTCGAACTGAGCCCTCCAGCTGTTTGTCATAGCCCTTCCCCACTGTTCTTGGTGTCCTCACACTTACTGCTTTAACAGGATGTTGAGCTTTCCTTTCTAGCACTTCCCTGAGTTTTTCATATGCTCTTCCCTGTCTGGGCTTTCCAGTGGCCCCTCACCAAGTTCTGTTTTATTCAGCCCTTCCCTTGGAAGCTCCTAGATGCAAGTATTTGGGTGTGTTGTGTGTGTGTATAAGAGACCTCTCTGTACTCATCCTTGTTCACCTTCTGATTCTAACTTCAGGAAGCTCTGTTGTACCTTAGTCAGTCCTCTGTCCTGTCCGCTCTGCTCCCTTGCCATTCCTATCAGTTTTGTACATCCTAGATCAGTGTGTCTCACTCTGCTGCCTCTTTTTGATTGTCTTTTAGCCAGCTGTGTGTAATCTGCATAGGCCATGGGGTCTTGGATGTAGCCCTGCTAAGCACAAAAAAGCAGCTTCCGAGCCAGTGGGCTTGTGATCGCCGAGTTAAGGAAGGAAGCTAGAGAGTAATAGGGAACCAGAAACCATGGAATAAGAGGTTGGTTGGGAAACTCCACAAATGGCACCCAGGTTGGTGAACCGGGATGGAAGAACTGAAGTTCATGCCTTAGGGTCCGGTGGTTCGTGGTTGAGGGGTATTCTGTGAACAACTAATTTCTCTCGGGTGTTTGGCTCAGTGTTATCAAGCTGGCTGATCCCCACAGTCTAATGGGCGCCAGAAGGGAAACCCCAGCCCGAGTGGTCCAATGTCAGACGTGCGGTTTGGGAACAGGACGGCTCAGGAGGCTGAGGGGCAGGAGAAGCGGACCCGGTGGTTGACGTATCCCAGACTGCATTCTTCAAGAGTTTGAGTACAAGAGCTGAGTCAAAAAGTTTTAGAGTGGCCCCTCATCTCTGAAATCTAACTTCTCATAGTTTGGGAAAGAGGATGTGTCCTTTAATTCTTTTTTTTTTTTCTTGGCAGTACCAGGGATTGAACTTGGGCCCTTGTGTTTCTGAAGTAGGCACAGTACCACTTAAGCTAAATCCCCAGCCCTATGATGTGTCCTTCAATTTTCTGTGGAAAACAGCTTAGTGTAAGGTCTTAAAGCATGAATTTGGGAGGTAAACAACAGTTCAGATTTCTATCTTTGCCACTTCCAGTTGGATTTGACTTATGTTGATTTACTTAACCTGAGTTTCCTCAACTGTAATAATAGGTAGGGATGGGGACAGTGATATTGAAACTACCTCAGGGTTGAATTAATGGAAATGTGTATAAAGCTTTAGCACAGTACCTGGAAGGTACCTAATAAATGGCTGTGCTGGGGTTGGTGGTTATATTTATTATGTGAGTTACTCGGAAATTCGGTTTCATTGATATCTAAACAGATTTCCAGTGAGTCTTTGCCTTTAGAGAACAGCACTTGGAAGAATAAGGACAAAGGTCCTGATGCAGAGTTTCGATTGCCTCACGTTGTCCTGAGGAGCATCTGATGGCTCTGCTGCCTGGTTTACCAGATTCTTGCTGTCACAGCACCCTGGCCCTGTCAAGGAGCTGTCACTGAGTGACAAGCTGATTCCCTTTCTTCCTAGAGAAGCTGTTGCCTCCTCACTCCAAGAGATTCTATGCCCGTCTCCTGGGAAAGACCAGGTTTGAGCTTCACCTAATGCTTTTGGTACCAGTCCCACCCCTCCTCAGCGACCTTGGACTCAGAAGAGCCTCGTCATCACTGCCATCCCTGGGAATAATCTTTCAAAATCCCTTTGTATGACAGTCAGA
>PVIR01040937.1:0-13181 GCA_004026965.1 Petromus typicus
GGGAGGCAGAGGCAGGAGGATTGCTGTGATGTGAGTTTGAGGCTGAGCTCAGGGCCAGCCTGAACCACAAAGCGAGACCCTGTCTCAAAAAAAAAAACAAAACAAAACAAAAAAAAGGGTTCTTTTCCTGGATCTCCTGTGAAGGCTTCCTTGACAGAGCTGTGAGGAAGAGGTGGAGACACAGGGGACCTTAGTTTTACTCGGGGTTCTCCTACATTGCCATCCCAAACAGGCTGCAGTTGTGAGTTATAAAGAGCTTTTTTCTTTGCCGCCCTTCTCCCTTTCCCTCCCAGGCCTCACACATGCTAGGCAAGCACTCTTGCCACTGAACATTATTCTCAAACCTTTTAAAAAATTTTTGAGACAGAGTCTCCCTAAGTTTCTCAAGCGAAGTTATTCGTGGATTTGAGTGGCCTCAAATTTAGAAACCTCCTGCCTCAGCCTCCCAAGCAGCTTGACCCGAACCTGGCTAAATGTTGTTCTTGAATTGAAAACAAACATTAAGAAAATTCTCATACACTACCTGTGAATTCTGATGAATACTTCTGTGACTAGCCGTTTGAGAATCACCTCTTGAAATCAAGGGTTGGCAAAGTTTTTGTGTAAAGGACCAGATTGTAAATACTTTATAGGGATGTAATCTCTGTCATCACTGCTCAGCTTTACTGTTAGCCTGAAGACGGCTCTAAGGCACCTGTGGTGGTGCACACCTGTAATCCTCGGCACCGGGAGGCTGAGGTAGGAGGATGACTTCGAGTTCAAGGCCACCCTGGTCCATGTAATGAGTTTAAGGCCCGCTTAGACTACATAGTTGAGACCCTGTCTCAAAAAACCAAAACCAAAACAATAATAAAAAAACAGCTGTAAACAAATATGTGGATGTGGCTATGTCCCAATGCAAATGTATTTATGGCCACTAAGATGTGAATTTCATGTATTTTCACATATTACGAGATGTAATTCTGTTCTTTTCTCTCCTCCAACTAATAAAAAATTTGTTAGATTTACATCATATTGGGAGGTGGCAGCAAGTGGGAGTTAGACCACGAGCTTATAGTTTGTTGAATGCTGCTACCGAGTGCTAGACAAAGCCTCTGGATTAGTTTTGCAAGACTGGTGTTTCAGAGGACAGTAGACCCAAGGGGAAGAAAGTGAGTGTTGTACCACAGCGTACCCAGGAGCATCGTCTGAGCAGATTGGAGCAGCTTCAAGGCTGTGTGAGCGAAGAACGTGGGTCACCGCGCAGGCTTTTTACACATACAGAAAAGTAAATGTAAAAAATTTTTGCAGACAAGCTGCTGTCCACCACCTCTCCTTCCCCCTCTCATTTTTCCTGTCTTCTTTCCTCCCTTGCTTTCTTCCTTCCTGTGATACTGATGACTGAACACCCAGGAGTGCCCTACTGCTATAGTGAGCTACAGCCTCAGCCCTTTTTATTGGATTTTATTTTGAGACAGGAGCTTGCCAAGTTGCCCAGGTGGGCCTTGAATTTAGGATCCTCCTGCTTCAGCCTCCTGAATAGCTGGAAATACAGGCGTGCCCCACCCCCACCATAGTGCTTTTTATCTGTCTGAGTGGCACTGCTCTCTAAATTCAGTAATACTTTACATTGGTGAGGCTGTGGGAAATAGACATTGCCATATGTTGCTGGTGGGAGGGTAATTTAGTATAACCTCCGTGGGGGTAGTTTGGCAAGATTTATCAAAATCTTTGCCTTTGATCTAGTACAGGATTCCAAATCTGAGATTTATGCTACAGATATATTTGTATAAGTATGAAATAATTTAGAAACAAGAATATTCATTGCACCATTGTTTTTGGCATCAGAGATTGGAAGCTACCTAACTGTCCCTTAGAGGAACCAGTTACATTCATCGCAATACAAAAATGGAGACGAATACTGTGTATTTAAGCAGTGAGGAGGTTCTGTTTTGTGCAGGAAGGAGTGGTCTCCAGGATGCATGGGCCTGACAAAAAGTAGGACATTGTAATACACTGTTGTTTGTGTAGAAACATGGATGAACACACACACACACACATACACATAAACACACACACACACACACACACACACACACACACACACACAGGTTATTTGTGTTGTGAGTAAACCAACTCTGAAAGGATTCTTTAAAAAGTGTTTGTTGGGGCTAGGGATTTAGCTCAGTGTTTCCGGCGCCTGTCTTGCAAGTGCAAGGACCCGGGTTCGATCCCCCGGTAACTATATACAATACTGGGCATGGAGACTCATGCCTAGCAGCAATCAGCACCACACACCACAGTGCTGGGCGTGGTGGCTCATGCCTGTCATCCCAGCACTCAGGAGGCAGAGGCAGGAGGATTGCTGAGAGGTGAGTTTGAGGCTGAGCTCAGGGCCAGCCTCAACTGCAAAGTGAGACCTGTCTCAAAAAAAAAGTGTTTGTTGCCTCCACTCAAGGAACTGTGTGGCTAGGAAATGGATGAGACTGAGACTGACTGACCAACCGACGGACTCACCTTCTTTCCTTCTGTGTTTCCTGTCTTCCTTCTTTTCTTTGTTTCCTTCTTATCTCCTTTTTCTCTCTTTCTTTTTTTTTTTTTAGTGCTATGGACTGAGCTCAGGGACCTGGCACTGTGCTACATAGCTAAACTTTCTTACTTTATTTCTTTTATCAAGTTACTCAGGCTGGGATTGAGCTTGGCATTCCTCCTGCCTCAGCCTCCCAGAGTATTTCTTTCTTAAACTTTATTTAACTTTTTTTTTTTTTCCCTGAGACAGGGTCTCGCTTTTGTAGTTAAGGCTGGACCTGAGCTCAGCCTTGAACTCACATCAATCCGAGTGCTGGGATTACAGGTGTGAGCCACCACACTCAGCACTGTGGTATGTGGTTCTGACTGCTGATGGGCATGAGTCTCCTTGCCTGGTGTTGTATGTGGTTACCAGGGACTGAACCCAAGTCCTTGCACTTGCAAGGCAGGCACCGGAGCTACTAAAAATCCCTGGCTCCTTTTTTAACTTTTAAAGATTTGTTTTGCATTTATAGATAAGAACTATGTGAATATCTATTTAAAAATAAATAAAAGTTAATAGAATAAACAGTTAATCTTTATCACCCTGCAATGCCCTATAACAGGGAAACTTAGATGATTGTATTTCCTCACATCCCAGAATAATGTCCAGTGCAGTGTGGTTCTGTGGAAAACACTTCGAGTAGTTTGTACTGTGACCTTTATGTCTGTCCATTAGACTTCTAATGTTTGGGTCTAGGTACTAAAGCAATGTGTGGGAAAAAAATGAAAGATGATACATTAATGTCAACTGAGAATTTAAAAGATTCAAATTCATTATAGTTCCCTTTGAGTCATCTCTCACTGTACATCAGGGCTCCCTCACTAGTGTGCTGAGCATGGATTATTCAGCCTCACGGAGAGCATGGCAAGGGCCGGGCTGACTAGGGCCCCAAGATGGCGGCTGTGCTGCAGGAGTCCTGCTCCTGCCTCCTGTGTGGTGTGTAAATACTCCTTATCTCCAGTGTGTGCCATGAGGTGGAAAGATTGGCAAATATAGCTCTAGGCAAAATATGGTCTTATATTAAGAAATATATGCTCCACATGATTAATTACAGAAAAGGAAGTAGTTGTCTTCCCTGGAAGAGCCTGGTTGGGTTTGCTCAGCATTCATCCTCAGCCTCCTTGCCACTCTATACTAGAGGGAGGAGGATGGGACCGCACTCCTCCTGCTGAGGATGTTGTACTGTACCCAGAAATCTCCTCAGTTCCAGGATCTCCACGCCAGCTTGGAAAAGGAAGGAAAAGTCATATGTTAGGATGCTTTCTTGCATTTGTTTTCATTTATTGGGAATAATTCATCGAACATGTGGGCACGTCCACTGTCAGCAGGGAGAAATTTCTTCTGTTTCCACATGGAGAGCCACTGTACCCTGGGAGAACATGGCATTTCACCTCGTGGCTATCTCAGCTGGAGCTGATCTCAAATAAGATTTTCTTCCTAAGTATTAGTGACAAGCAAAAAAATAATCATTTTAGTGGTATTATTTATAGTATAGTATAAAGAAGTTTCTTAAGTTCAATTGTCATCTGAACTATAATATTTGTTGTCCTGTTGTGTCCCATTGGGTCCAATGATGTTGGTAATGCTGTCTGTTCTTCATGTTTTCTGGAAAAGTAACTGTATGAGTATGTCAGTATAGTACTATGTGAAGAAATCTAAGAGCTATTAAAATGTTTAAAAATAAAATGATCAATTCTTCTTTTGTTCTCTTGACAGGATAATTGAAGCTATCTGCATAGGTTGGTTCACTGCAGAGTGCATTGTGAGGTTCATCGTCTCCAAAAACAAGTGTGAGTTTGTCAAGAGACCCCTGAACATCATTGACTTACTGGCAATCACGCCATATTATATCTCTGTGCTAATGACAGTGTTCACGGGTGAGAACTCCCAGCTGCAGAGGGCCGGAGTCACCTTGAGGGTGCTCAGGATGATGAGGATTTTTTGGGTGATTAAGCTCGCCCGTCACTTCATTGGTCTTCAGACTCTTGGTTTGACTCTCAAGCGATGTTACCGAGAGATGGTTATGTTGCTTGTCTTCATCTGTGTTGCTATGGCAATCTTTAGTGCACTTTCTCAGCTTCTTGAACATGGGTTGGACCTGGAAACATCCAACAAGGACTTCGCCAGCATCCCCGCTGCCTGCTGGTGGGTGATTATCTCTATGACTACAGTTGGCTATGGAGATATGTATCCTATCACAGTGCCTGGAAGGATTCTTGGAGGAGTTTGTGTTGTCAGTGGGATTGTGCTGTTGGCGTTACCTATCACTTTCATCTACCATAGCTTCGTGCAGTGTTACCATGAGCTCAAGTTTAGATCAGCCAGATACAGTAGGAGCCTCTCTGCCGAGTTCCTGAATTAATGCATTGCAGATCAGTTGTCATATACACTTCATGTGAGAAAAAGAGTCGCCGCTACTTCATATTCATGTGTTTCTTGTTGGGTGAGCACTGCAGAGGCATTGTCATCATCTCGGAGGGGTAAAAATTATCCTTCCCAGTTGAAGGGCTAAAACAGCTCATTTATGATGGAGTAAATAGGGATGGAGACTGTGAAGGAAGAGTGACGACTCCTAGAGGAAACTTTAGGATCTAATTTTATTTAGACCGGTCTCTTCCTTGCCTTGAACAATTACATATTTCTTTTTTTTTAAAGTACATTATTTGAACGCTTTAAAACAGAATGATTCTATTTTCCAAATGTTTTCCATCTTAATGAATTCAGAAGAAGCTTGGAACTTCAGTGTTATTTTTGAGACTAACATTTTCATTTCTAAATGTTTTATAATTTCTCGTATCAATGTCAGAAGTATTCTGGAAACATATGTCACATGCAAGAACTGTTTAACAAATACTTAAAAAATTTGGCCAAAATTTAAACTGCATAATAGAGCTAGATACAAGTGAGAATGTCACTTGAAAGACTTTCCCATACTTCTCTATCCTCTGCTCTATCCTTGTGCCTGTTATTCACCTTGCCAGATAGCTTCATGGAAGCTTGAGTATATTCCTGTTTCCATTTTGGATTTCTTTTATCTCTTTACTGAAGCGACTTCAAAAAAGTACTTAAGAGTGAAGAGAGCTTGTATTGTTTAGTATCGTGTTAGAGTGTATTATCATTCATTGCTGTTACTAGGCGATAATCAGCCTAACATTCAGATGTCCAAACAAGAATATTTTCAACATGCAAACAACAGAAATAGGTTGATAATATCAGCATTACAACCCATATTTCTTCTGCTGCTTTCAACTTTCCTTCAAACTCCGTGATTTAATAAGACTTACCAGATGAAAGGGTATTTCTGTAGCCTTTTGGTACCAAAGTCATAGTTACATGTTGTCACTGAGTTATCATTAAAAAGAAAATGTTATTGTACTCTTAGTTTCTCTGAGGCGAAGTCAATTTTAAGCCAGCCAAAAGCAATGAATACAGAATTATTGGATCTAATCTTCAGTATTGCGAATCACAGCTACACTAAAACTCCTCTTGTGAGAATATTGAGCAATATGCTAAATTAATCTGGCTAGATTATTAGTACTAAGTAATGTACAAGGTGTGATTGGTCAGTGCTAAATTTTAGCACTATGAATTAGAATTTTCCTTTTTTCGACCAGTTACTGTAGAGAAATCATATGTAAACATAAAAATTACAGTCACAGAATCAGGAATAATTTAGTGTTCACGTTGCATGTTTACCAGAGATAGGTTGGGGATGGTGGACGGGACAGAAGACCTGGATGTGTTTATCAAAGAGAAGGTCACCAAGAATGTGCCTAAAGGAACACCAGCTGTCAGCTAGTTCATGCACGGGTGGAAGAGCAGGGCAGGAGAGGGCACGGTTGTAAAGGAGTAGGATGGAAGCCCAGGTCATCAGAAACATACCCAGCAGTTTATTCTTCACACCTGTCTGGGTTTTTTGTTTGTTTTGAGACAGGGTCTCACTTTGTAGTTTAGGCTGGCCCTCAGCTCACTATGTAGCCCAGGCCAGCCTTGAACTCACAGCAATCTTCCTGCCTCTGCCTCCTGAGTGCTGGGATTATAGGCATGAGTCACCACGCCTGGCATTGTGGTATGTGGTCACCAGGACCGAACTCAGGACTTTGCACTTGCCAGGCAGATGCTGGAACCACCAAGCTAAATCCCCAGCCCCTGCCTGGGTTTTGACAAAGCCTTGAGCAAGCACATTTCTTTGTCACTGTCATTGCCATTGCTAAGGTAGTAACACCTAATTCTTTCCTTTGCCCTGATTGTGAGTTTATGTGATATTTGGCTGTTAAACTATCCCCTCATCTTCCCCAGCACTTCTCACAACTAAGCTCTTTTCTACCTACTCAAATTCTATTATTTATTGTATTTTGATATAATTGAAATCCATGGCATGGATTTATTTACTTTTACCTATTTGGTTAAGGCTTTGTGAATCACACAAATAAAGACAGAAATGATAGCCTACCAGACATCCTTCATGTATGTTACTTTCCCACGTAAATGGTCATGTAGAGAGCTGGTACCTTCCCTCCTACAGCACTTCCGTACCCCACCAGGACTGTTGTGCCTTTGAGCACAAACTGCTGCCTGGCGTGGGAAGAGGCGAGGAGAGGTGTAGGCCTGTGCGTGTGCAGCGGCACGCGTTAGGGAGCGGGCGAGACTAGCGTGCCACTGATGTCAGCCTTTTCCCGGCTCATTTTCATTAAAAGAAATCATGCCGGCTAAATGTTATTGGCCACCCCTTTATAAAGGAGAAGGATGAGATATGATTGAATATTTCATTCATAGATGGAAAAATATATGTCAGAGTTTGTTTTCATGGGCCATGCAGCTTTCTAGGCACAGACATTTTCTTGCGAAATATCATTTTCTTATGAAATATAACATTTCCCAGAATGTTACTACTTTAAAAAAAAAATTCAGTAACACTTTTTTCTTAGTTGTCCCCTTAAGGGTTTTTTATTTAGTCTTCATGGCAGAAATATTTAGGTCAGGATCTCTATCAGAACCAGTAAGTCAGATACTACTATCCTCACAGACCCAGGACCCAGGAAATAGCTCGGTGGTGCCACATCTGTCTGACAAGCACAAGGCCCTGAGGTTATTTTTTGAGACAAGGTCTCACTTTCTAGTTCAGGCTGGTCCTGAACTCAGCCTTGAACTAGGCAATTCTCCTGCCTCTGCCTCCTGAGTGCTGGGATTATAGACATGAGTCACCACACCTGGCATTAGTGTATGTGGTTACAGGGGGTCAAATCCAGGCCCTTGTGCTTGCAAGGCAGACACTGGCACCACTGAGCTAAATCCCTGGCTTTTTTTTTTGAGACAGGATCTCAAGGGTCCTGAGTTTGATCCCCAGTGCTGACCCCTCCCAAAAAATTAAATAAATAAGAAACAAAACAAAACAAAACTACCCAGAGAGGAAAGAAGAAGCCTAAATCTTTTTTGAGCATACATGAGTTGGTCTTATATGTAACTTGACTTATATTTTCTAAGATGCAATTTTTGGAGATTAGAAAAACAAATTCAGGGAGTATGTGTGAATGTGAACATGCTGTAGCAGGTCAAAACCGTATTCTTTTACTTCTGTGTTGTCATTGCAGGTTGTTGGTTGAAACTGTTGGGTATGTGTTCTCATGTTTGTAAAATTACCAACCAACCCAGGCCTTTGTGCTGCCATCTGAACTACATCCTCCATGTGTGTGTGCCCCTGTCTTATCTTTTGAGACAGGGCCTTCTTTTTAAAAAGATGAGACAGGGTCTTACGAAGTTGCTAAAATGACTAGGCTGGGCTCCAATTTATGATCCTTCTCCCTCACTGTCAGAGTGTTGGGATTATAGGCCTGTATTTCCATACCTGCTTATAAATTCTTTCTTTCTTTCTTTCTCTCCCTCCCTCTCTCTCTCTCTTTCTTTCTCTTTCCCTCCCTCCTTGCTTCTCTCTGTCTCTCTTTCTTTTTTTTTGAGACAGAGTTTCACTTTTGTAGTTCAAGCTGGCCCTGAGCTCAGCCTTGAACTCACAGCAATCCTCCTGCCTCTGCGTCCCAAGTGCTGGGATTAGAGGTGTGAGCCACCATTGCCTGGCAGTGTGGTATGTGGTTCTGTTTGCTGGTGGGCATAAGTCTCCACACCCAGCATTGATGTATGTGGTTACTGGGGATTGAACCTGGTCCTTGCACTTGCAAGGCAGGCGCCGAAACCACTGAGCTAAATCCCTAGCCCTATAAATTTTTTCTTGAATGTCTTAAAGTATATATTCTTTCATAGTGACTGTCAGTAAGTCAAAATAATATTTTATATAACTTTCTAGGTCTCCTGTGATCTGGTAGAGAGGAGCATGGGATTAGGTTGAATGTTGGTGTTGGAAGAATTTTGTTATTATTGTTGGCTTGGTAACTCCTAAAAATGGCTTGTTTTCTCTCTTTCTCTCTCTCTGTTTTGAAACAGGGTCTTATTTTGTAATTCAGGCTGACCTTGAACTCACTATGTAGCCCAGGTTGCTCTCCCACTCACAGCAGTCCTATTGTCTGAGCCTGTCAAGTGCTGGTATTACAACCCTGTGTCACCACAATGAAAATAAAAAGCCCTAGTTCTGTTTTGCTAGTAAGCTTTATAACTTCAAACTTAATGGATAGCTTTACAGAGTATTTCCAGAGTTCTCTGGCCCTACTTAAATGTATATCCTTTATAGTATGCGGTAAACAATCTAATAAAACAATCATACTTGGTCTAAATATGTTAATAGGCACAGAATGTTGGAGCTCACCTGGGATCTCCGAGACCTTCTGGTCTACCTCACTCTTTTCTGCGTCTAGGCCTTAGCAGCTATGGACATTTTGCTCCCTTTGGGTTTTGACTTAGTTATGTTTATGCTGGCGTTGAGATAGGCCCCAGGAACCTGATGTACAGACTGTTTGGATGTACTTCCTTTGTAGTTTGAGGCTTATAACCCCTACCCTGTTTAGTTTTTTTTTTTTTTTTTTTTTTAGGTTTTTTGAGACAGGGTCTCGCTTTGTGGTTCAGGCTGGCCCTGAGCTCAGCCTCAAACTCACATCACAGTAATCCTCCTGCCTCTGCCTCCCGAGTGCTGGGATTACAGGCGTGAGCCACCACACCCGGCACTGTGGTATGTGGTACTGGTTGCTGCTGGGTGTGGGTCCACACCCAGTATTGTTATGTGGTTACTGGGGAATCGAACCCGGGTCCTTGCGCCTGCAAGACAGGCGCCGGAACCACTGAGCTAACTCCCCGGCCCCTACCCTGTTTAGTTTTAATTAAAACATTTTGTTTTTAGAAGGCCATAGATGTCAGGAAAGAAGACTTGGAACCAGTGTATTGTATAAGGAATGGAGATTTTTTTTTTATAGAATTTTTCTTTTTCTCAGTGCTCGTCCCCCGTAACTCTAGTGCTGGGAGTCAACCAATGGCCTCTTGTGTGCTAGGCAAGTGACACTGCACTGCCTCACCAGCTCCTTAATTGAATTTTAAAATGTCATGGCTGTACCATTCATGTGCATATAAATTGGGACAGCCATCTCATAGTTACCATTACATTATTTGGAAGAGCCCAGCTGACAGTACCATAGCTGAGTAGGCAATAACATGGGTTGAAGCTTTAATGGAATGTTCTGGGAAAGTTCCAGTTTGGTCAGGGATGCATTCATATGGTGTTGTGCGTCCCACATTCCAGAGCCCATCTGCACTCAGGCCTGGGCAGCAGTTCTGCCAGTTCCTGCCCGTTTGGTGTGGAACCCTCTGTAGACTTGTGACATGCCGTGCACGCGTGCAGTTCTGTTGCCACATTCTATGATTAACTTACACTGAAACTTTCACATTGTCTATCTCCAGCATTTCCAATAAGTATTTAAGACTTTTGCCCACTAGTATAAACTCAGTTCCTCTTTTAGGGAACTGAATTTGATCATCTGCATTTATTTTATACTGTAATTTAGACAAATTTAATTTTAAGTAGCTTTGGTGGGAATCCTGTGATTTATACAAAACTGAACCAACTAGTGTCAAAAGTTTAATGATGTTTAGTGGGTAGAAGCCAGAGAGATTATTATTTGGCTTTCACTTAGCAGGGGTAAATAATTTAATGTCATTTGTATCTAAAGTGGCACTGTAGTGTACTTATTTATGTAGCAGTATATTAAAACTAAAACTCATAATTTTGGGCTGGGGATTTAGCTCAGCAATTCCGGCATCTGCCTGGCAAGCACAAGGTCACAAGTTCAATCCTTGGTACCAAAAAAAAAAAAAAAACCGTAATTCTGAATTAAGTAGGTTCCCTCCCCTTACCTCCACTTCAGTCATTTCCATTGTTTTCAAATTAATTATATAATTTTGCCCATGACAGAGTGGAGGCTCTATCTTTAGGGAGTATTGTTGAAGTGTTTAAGAAAGGAAGCAAAAACACGACAGGTGGTTTTTGCTGTATTAATATACAGTGATTTATTGAGCAAACATACCACTTATTGTTTTGTATTGATATTGTAACTGATAAAATTCCATTTTTTCCTTGCTTTCAATACAGATGACAGGAGAATTTTATTTCCTTAGTGAGATGTAATATGTATAATTACAAATACTGAACTCTTTTTTTTTTTTAAGGTTTTTTTGAGACAGGGTCTCGCTTTGTGGTTCAGGCTGGCCCTGAGCTCAGCCTCCAACTCACATCAGAGCAATCCTCCTGCCTCTGCCTCCGAGTGCTGGGATTACAGGCGTGAGCCACCACGCCCGGCACTGTGGTATGTGGTACTGGTTGCTGCTGGGTGTGAGTCTCCACACCCAGTATTGTTATGTGGTTACCGTGGATCAAACCCGGGTCCCTGCGCTTGCAAGACAGGCGCTGGAACCACTGAGCTATATCCCCGGACCGACAAATACTGAACTCTTGATACAAGTAAAATATTTTGTAGCCAGTGTGTGTGCGTGCGTGCATGCTTGCATGCATGCATGCGTGTGTGTGTGTACTATTTGTTTTGCTTGTTAAACCATAACCACTCTTTTTGGTCAGAGGGTGATACTAGAACCCAGAGCTTTGGCACTGCGCTGCATCCCCAGCCTCTCTTTTATTGTGTATTTTGAGGCCGGATCTCACTAAGTCACTAAATTACTCAGGCTGGGCTCAGTTTATAATCTTCTCGCCTCAGCCTCCCGGAGTGCTGCCATGTGCTCCTGTGCCACTTTTATATAAGAAATGTTACTAATTCACAAAGCGACTAATTTACTGTGCTAATAGTATAGTTAGTATAATGTAGTTGTACTAATAAAATATATAAAGTTAGCCTCAGGTCCAGATGAAAGTCATTTAGTTTTGTTCCTGGAACCGAAATGGAAAGTTTGGATTTGTTGATTTGAGATAAACTGCTAAAACTCTCATCTGTATTTTTTTTTTTTTTTTTTTTTTTAGGTTTTTTGAGACAGGGTCTTGCTTTGTGGTTCAGGCTGGCCCTGAGCTCAGCCTCCAACTCACATCACAGTCCTCCTGCCTCTGCCTCCCGAGTGCTGGGATTACAGGCGTGAGCCACCACGCCCGGCACTGTGGTATGTGGTATGTGGTACTGGTTGCTGCTGGGTGTGGGTCTCCACACCCAGTATTGTTATGTGGTTACCGGGGAATCGAACCCGGGCCCTTGTGCTTGCAAGGCAGGCGCCGGAACCATTGAGCTAACTCCCCAGCCCTTTTTTAGGTTTTTTTGAGACAGGGTCTCGCTTTGTGGTTTAGGCTGGCCCTGAGCTCAGCCTCCAACTCACATCACAATCCTCCTGCCTCTGCCTCCCGAGTGCTGGGGTTACAGGCGTGAGCCACCACGCCCGGCACTGTGGTATGTGGTACTGGTTGTTGCTGGGTGTGGGTCTCCACACCCAGTATTGTATGTGGTTACTGGGGAATCGAACCCGGGCCCTTGCGCTTGCAAGACAGGCGCCGGAACCACAAAGCTAACTCCCCGGCCCTCTCATCTGTATTTTTAAAATTCAATAATTTTTGTAACTGAAGGTTTATTACCGTTCTAAACACTTGAAAGGCTTGTATGAAAATTTGAAAGTTAGAAAGATGGGTCGAAATCCTTTTATTAGATTTAGCTTACAGAAATGTAAGGAGAGCTACCTTTTGTGAATTGACTATAGAAATGTGGACTTACTTTTGGACTTTTAGTCCTTTCCTATGATCTCTAGGTCTGTTTTATGCCAGAATACACTGAAGACTAGTTTTGTAGTAATTTTGGAAATCAGCAATTGTATCTCTTTATTTAAGACTATTTTAGTTATTCTTTTGCTCTTGTATTTCCATGTGAAATTTAGTATTGCTATTTGCTTCTTTCTCTCTTTCTTTGTCTGTCTGTCTGTCTGTCTCCTTCCCTCCCTTTCTTCCTTTCTTCCTTTTTTTTTTTTTTTTTTTTCAGTTTTTTGAGACAGGGTCTTGCTTTGTATTTCAGACTGACCTTGAACTCACTATGTAGCTCAGTCGAGCCTCAAACTCAGGGCAGTCCTTCCCCCTCTGCCTCCCGAGTGCTGGGATGACAGGTGTGAGCCACCATGCCCAGCTTTGATTTTTTTCTTCATAAAAGCCACATGAAATATGATAGGGATTGCATTGAATTTATAAATGAATTAGGAGAGTAATTCATTCTAGCAA
>PVIR01040938.1:0-13056 GCA_004026965.1 Petromus typicus
CCGGCGTGATGAGAGTGACCGCAGAAGCCAGTCCTTACCAGCGCTTGCAGAGCTCAAACTGAAGATTATAATCCAGACACTTTGAGACCCGTTTTTCTCCTAGGACGCTGACCTGATTTAGCCTACATTTAAGAAGACTGTACTCTCTTTTAGTTTTGGTTTTTGCTATGTAATTAAGTCCTCTCTTGAACTCAGTATTTACCTCAGGTTGGTCTTGAGCTCTCTGAGATCCGCCTGTTTTATATTAATCCACCACCAGGGCTGCCTTGACTCTGTCAGTGTGCTATATTACATTTATTGATTTGCATATGCTGAACACTTCCTACAACATTGCGATGAATCTTACTTTTCTTGATATATATGTCGCGAGCAGAGTGGACGGTCGGAAGGAGGACCCAACACAGAGGCTGCTTTTACTATTACTTTACTTACGGCACAAGGTCATAACACACAATATGACAACACACTGTTCACACCAAAGAGGGGATGTCCTACCGAATCCGAGAGTCCCAAGTTCGCACCACTGGATTTTCAAAGTCCCGGTCCGGTCCCGTGTCAGGAACCGACGCGAGGAGTCAGACGTCCCACCCCCACCTTTTTTTTTTGAGACAGGGTCTCGAGGCTGGCCCTGAGCTCAGCCTCCAACTCACATCACAATCCTCCTGCCTCTGCCTCCCGAGTGCTGGGATTACAGGCGTGAGCCATCACGCCGGGCACTGTGGTATGTGGTACTGGTTGCTGCTGGGCGTGAGTCTCCACACCCAGTACGGTATGTGGTTTCCGGGGATCGAACCGGGCCCTTGCGCTTGGAAGACAAGCGCCGGAACCACTGAGCCAAATCCCCGGCCCTGCCAGTAACTTCTTGAAGATTTCTGTGTCTATGTTCATTAGAGAGATCAGTTTGTAGGTCTCTTTTTGGTTGGCTCTTTCTCTGGTATTGATATCAGGTAAATGCTTGCTTACAGAAATTAACTGAGGGTATAAATGGAGGATAAATTCTTTAAATTCATTAAAGAGTTTGAAGAGAACTGGCATTAGATCTACTCTACATTTTGTACAGAATTCATTAATTCAGGACTCTTGATTTTCTATTTTGGTAGGTTTTAATCACCTCTTCAATTTCATTGATTGTTATTGGCTTGTTTACAATTTTTATTTTTCTTTCTTTATTTATTTTTGAGACAGGGTCTCACTTTGTAGTTCAGGCTGACACTGAGTACACATATAACCTAGGCGAGCCTCAGACTCACAGCAGTCTTCCTGCTTCAGCCTTCAGAGTGCTGGGTTTACAGGTGTGAGCCACAACACCTGGGATTGTGGTGTGTGGTACAGATTGCTGGTGAGCGTGAGTCACCACGCCTGGCGTTCTTGTATGTGATTACTGAAGATCGAACTCACACCACTACCACTGAGCTAAATCCCTGGCCCATACAATTTCTATATTTTCTTGTTCAACTTTGTTAATTCCTATGTGTCTGCTTTTATTTTCCATGTTTTCTACCTTATTTGAGCAAAGTTTCTTAAAATAGGTATTGATGAGCTTCTAAATTTCTACAGGATCTGTAGATTTTACCCTTTTCCTTCCTAACTGCATGGATTTGAGTTCTTATTTTTTCAATGAGGTTGGCTAAAAGTTTATCAATTTTATTCAATCTTTTGAAGAACTGACCCTTCAATTAATTGATTATTCTATTGTTTACTTAAACTTGATTGCATTAATTTCTACTCTAATCTTTACAATCTCTCCCCTCATATGAGATTTGGAGTTGACATGTCTTTCATTTTCTAGAAGTTTGAAATTTAATATTAGGTTGTCTATTCAAGCTTGTTCTGTTTTCCTGATGTGACAATTCACATGTATAAATTTCTCTCATAAACCTGCTTTCATTGTATCCCATAAATTCCGTATATTGTATCAGCATTATCATTTAATTGTAAAAATTGTCTAATTTCTTCCTTAATTTCATCTGTGACCCATTGGTTGTTCAGAATGATATTGTTTAATTTCCAGTGTTTATGATCTTTGTGATTTCTTTTGGCATTGATTTCCAGTTTCTCCATACTAAGTCTTGACAATATGCCTGAACAATTCAATTATTTTTCTTTTACTTAAGCATGTTCTGTGAGCTCTCAGGTGGTCTATGTTGGAAAACATACCATGTGCAGCCGAGAAGAATGTGTGTTCTGGTGTTGTGTGGACATCTGCTAAATCCATTTGTTCACGAGTTTGGTTCAATGCTTACTCTTTGTTGAATTGTGTCTATATGACTGGTCTATTTGTGATAATTTGGTGTTAAAGTCCCTAATTACAGTTGTGCTTGCACTGATTAGATTTGCCATGTTCATTAATGTTTGCTATTTATATAGTTGTGTGTTCCAGTATTTGGGGGGTATATATATCTATCTATATCTATATATATATATATAGGGGTATATATATCTATCTATATCTATATAGATAGATATAGATAGATATATATATATGATTGTTATCTCTTTTTCTTGGAGTTTTCCCTAGACAACTATGTAGTGATCTTCCCTGTCCGTTTGATCAGTGTTTGTGTCAAGTTCACTGTCCTCAAATAGAGCAGCTATCTCTGCTTATCTCTGGGTTCCCATTGCATGATATACTGTTTTCCATCCTTTGATTTTCAGTTTATGAATATTTTTTATTTAAGTGTGTTTCTTGTATGCAGAAATTTGTTGTACCTTGTTTCTTGATCCATTCTGCAGGTCTGTTTCTTTTTATTTATGAATTGTGACTGCATACATTGATGGCTAGAATTGACAGATATTGGCTTATCCTTGTTATACTATTTTTCTGTTGTTCTTTTCCTTCTTTCCCTTGTTTCATTGTGTACTATTCCTGGTGTCTTCTTTCTGTGGTGTTCTTGGAGTCATGGTGTTTGTTAACTCCTTCTAAAATATCATTTAAAACACATATAAAGCAGCTTCAGTGTTCATGAATTTCTTTCTCTTCAGTTGTTCTTTGTCATGAAGTATTTTATTTGTCTCTCTCTCTCTCTTTTTTTTTTTTTGGTGGTACAGGGGATCAAACTTACGACTTTATGCTTTCGAGGCAGGCAACACCACCACTGAGGTAAATCCCAGCTCTTATTTGCCAATTGATTCCGAAAGATAATTTTACCAGTTAAAGGGTTAGAAATTATTTTCTTTCAGGACTTGAAATACTTCACTTCAAACTATCGTGAACTTAAAGATTTGTCTTGAGAAGTCTTCTATTATTCTGATGGGCTTTCCACATAGGTTAATTGTTTCTTTTTAAAATTAAATTATTTATTGATGCATTTTATATACACATCATGATCACATTCAACATTGGGAATTTGTACCTATATATGACACGAGTTAATTCTAATTTTTACCCATTCTCCTATCTACCCTACAACCCCTACTCTCTATTACATATGCTTTCTTTTTTAACATCGTATTTTTTCTTTCCTTTCATTACTTACCTGTATCCTTTTCCCTTTGAATATTTTCTATTTCACGATATCTATGATACACTCTAGAACTCATTTACATCTTCAGATTTTCATAACAGAGAAAAGGTACCGTATTTACACACCTAACCCTAGTTATTTCACTTAGGAGTGTATCCTCAAGGCATGTCCATTTGAGCATAAGTTGTTAGGTCCAGAAATCTCCGCCCTGAAATAAATCCAAACTAGTATGCAAGTACAAAGGCACTTTATTGACACAGCATGCTGTTGCTCTGCTTAGCAAATTCAGAGACCCTGAAATGGGCTGGCTTGTCTCTTTTATAGTTTTGGCAGATTACATAGGTTCTCTTTCGCCCCTCCTCCTGTTTCCTCCCTTACCCATTCAGCGCAAAGTGTACTGGAACTCCAGAAATGACTAGGATTTAGGGAATGGTGTTTACTAAGAAAACAAGGGAAGACAAGGTCGCTGTGGCTTTTACAGGAACAAAGAAAAAACAGGGAACAAAATAACAAAGTGGATTCTAGGCTCTGAGAGAGTTACTCAGGCCCTTCAAAGTGACTCAAACTTATCATTCTGTATGGCAGAATAACACTCTATTTTATTTTGTGAAAACCACATCTTCTTTATCTAGTCTGCAATTGATGGGCATTTGGGTTGTTTTCAAGATTTAGCTATCACAAACTGAGTTACTATGAACATGGGCACACATATGTCACTGTGATATGATTCTTTTAATTCTTTCATGTATATTCCTGAGCCCTCTAATCCTAGTTTTTTGAGGACTCTCCACACTGATCTCCACAGTGGTTGCATGAGTCTGCATTCCCACCAACAGTAGAGAAGGGTTCCTTCCTCCCTCCAGCCTAAATTAGCATTTGTTGTTGGCTAATTCTGAGATAGCAGCCATTCTTTGTGGAGTAAGATGAAATCTCAATGTCGTTTTCTTCTGCATCTCTCAAATGACCAGTGATGTTGAGGATTTCGTCATATGATTCTTGACTGCTTTCATTTCTTTCTCTGAAGTGTCTGTTCATTTCAGATGCCCATTTTTGACTTGAGTCTTTAAATTGGTGGGGTAATATTTTAAAGCTCTTTATATATTCTAGATCAGTAGCCCTTTGAGAAACAGCTAGTAAAGATTTTTTTCCCATATTGTTGGTTGTTTTTTGGCTCTGCCACTGGATTCTTTTGCTGTGCAGAAGCTTTTAAGTAGGATGAGATTCCAGTTGTTGATTCCTTCTGCTAGTTCTCATGCTATAGAGGTTTCGTTCATAAAGTCTTTACCCAAGCCAATGTTTCTTTCCTTTAACAGCTTTTAATATTCTATTCTAGATTTCTGGAATATATATTATCTGCCTTGTAGATTTATTTTGGTCATGCTGAAATGAAATTCTAAATGTCTCAGTTATCTGTATGTGATATTCTTTTTCTACACTGTGGAAGTTTTATGCGATTACCTCTGTGAAAGGTTGGTTATGTCATTGTTTCCGACTTATGCTTTTTTATATCAGATTGTTCCTTGCATCATTCTGCAGTGTATGGAAAAATGTAGCTGTTTTGCAGTTCTGTGGGACAACTAGTTAAGTAGAACTTGTGCAGAGCTCATTATGCAGGACTCCTGAGTTTCTTTATCACCAGTTCACCGGACGTTCCCTGGACATCTTGTTTTGTGTTACTGAGTCTTGCCAACAAGATCCACAAACAAACTCCTGAAGGGAGATAAGGAATCAGGAAGTACTGCAAGGCCTGTACAGGAACTGCTCCAGCTCACTTCTTCTGTTTTTACCTATACATTGCTACTTTGTATTTGCTCCATAATAAAAAGACAGCTCCCCAGGTTCAGTTCATAATCTTTCATTAATCTTAAATTTTTTTCTTTTTTTGAGTTAGATGCAGTCCTTCCTTTTAAGTCTGATATTGTCTTCATCTTCGTTGATTTTGTTTTATAAACTCAACAGAATTTTAAATTTCCTGAATATGTTTTAATTTATTTCATGGATTTTATTTCTTTCTTATGTTGGAAATTCATGGTTTCCATCATTTTTCGAAACTCTTCTAATATTAAAAATCTGTGTCTACAGCCCAGTACGGTGGCATATGCAAATAATCCCAGCATTTGGAAGGCAGAGGCAAAAGAGTCTCTGTGAGTTCAAGGATAGCCTTGGCTGCAAAAGAGACCATTTATCACCCCCTAAATCTGTCTACTTTCGATTTTCTGAGCAAATCCTTTATTCACTATTTATGTGAGAGAATCTCTGATTTTTTGCTCTATAGCATCACACATTTATGTCTCCCCTTTTACTTTCGCTGCTGTCATTTCAGAAAATTCAGGTGGGTGGCTTGGGGTTTCCGCTATCTCATTTTCCTCTGGATTTGTCGAAGGTAAACTGGACACATTTCCTCTTGCCAGTTTCCAAACTCCACCACTCTGTCTGACTTGGTACCCAAAACATGGCACTTCCCAGACCTAGCTGGCAACATAAACCTTAATTTCTCACCATTATTCTTAACATTTTTGTTTGCTTTTTTTCCCTTTTTCACCATCTTGTTTTTCTTTGTTTCATTGCTTTCCTTTTTCTTCATCATTTTCTCTGTTTTTTTTTTTTTTTTTTTTCAATTTTTCTTTCACCCTGTGCATTATTTGGACTCAAATCCCTGACTTAGCTTTCCAGAAGGGAGATAAGGCCCCTTGCGCTACCTAAATTATAGTCCTTGTTTACAGACGTTCCTCCCTGACAATTTCCTACTCTGACCAATAACTCAGTATCCACCCAAAGTGGTACTTGACACTTGGTTGGCATCAGAAAGCCAAATTTCTCACCCCATTTCTCATCTTTCTTGTTTGCTTTTTCTTAACTTCTTTTTCTCGCATTTTCTTTTCTTTTCTTTTCACTTTTTGTTTTTTCCAATTTTCCTTTCTCACTCTGCATTGTCTGACTTGAAGCCGGGACCCTTGGCTTGTCAGAAGCAAATGAAAAGCCCTCCAAAGACCTATGTTCTACTCCTGTTTGCAAGCCTGTGCCACTGCCAATTTTGAAACCTGACCACTCTGTGTGACTTGGTACACAACCAAAATGCCACTTGCCGGCCCAGACTAGCATCAGAAACCAAAATTTCTCTTCCTACTCTTCACCTTTCCTTCTTGCTTTTCCTTTCCTTCTTTCTATCTTCTTTTCTTTTCCCTTCATTTCTTTACTGGTCTTTTCATTTGTTTTTTTCTGCTTTGTTTTAAAATTTTTCTAGCTCCCTCTGCGTTACTTGGACTCGAACCCAGAACTGTTGTCTTTCCTGAAGGGAGATATGGCCTCTCCAGCTATACATGAAGTTATACTTCATGTTTATAAGCAACCCCCCTTTCCCATGCCCAGTCCCCATTATTCTATATGATCTGGTACCAAATTGAAATGGACAGGTTGGCCTCAGAAACCTCAATTTGTCATTTCATTTTTCACCCTTCTTTCTTGATGTTTCTTTCCTTCTTTTTCTTCTCTTTTCTATTCTGTTATTTTCATATTTTTTTTTCTTTTTTGCAGTTTTTTTTCCATTTTCTTTCTCCCTCTGTATTACTTGCACTTGACTCTAGACTCCGCTTTCTGCAAGGGACATTAGGCCCCTCCCAATTCTTAATTCTCTTCTCCATTTCCATGCATTCCTCCCTGCCAGTTTCCAACTATGATTGCTCTGCATTGCTCGGTACCCACCCAAAATGGCAATTGCCAGCCCGGGTTGGCATCAGAAAAATACATTTCTCACCCATTTTTCACCTTTCTTTCTTGCTTTCTCCCCGCCCCCATTTCTCTTCTTTTCCTTTCTTTTCTTTCAGTTTCTTTTTCTTTGTCTTTTTCTGTTAGTTCTTAAATTTTCCTTTCTCCCTTTGTGTTAGCTGGACTCAAACACATATTATTGGCTTTCAATAAGGGAGATAAGCCTGTTCCAATACCTACCTTGTATTCCTTATTTCCAAGCCTTTCCAACCCCAGCCACCCCGTGTGCCTCAGTACCCATGCAGATGGCACTTCACAGCCCTGGTTGGCATCACAATTGTAGATTTCTCACCCTATTTTTAATCTTATCTCTTCTTTTGTGTTTCTTATTTCTCATATTTTCTTTTGTTCTTTCCATTTGTTTTCTTTGCCTTTTTCTGTTTGTTTTTTCAATTTTCCTTTCTCATTCTGCATTATCTGACTCAAACCCAGGACTCTTGGCTTCTCAGAAGTGAAGGAGGAGCCCTCTCACGACTTACATTCTATCCTTCTGTCAGTTGCAAACTTGGGCTACTTTACATCACTCGGTATCCACATGAAATGTCATTTTCCAGTAGTGGCTGGCATCAGAAACATAAATTTCTCACCATATTTTTAACCTTACTTTTGTGCTTTTTTTCCTATCATTTTCTCTGCTTTTTAATTCTGTTATTTTTCGTTTTTTTCTTCCCCTTTTTGTCATAGTGTTTTTCAATTTTCCTTTCTCTATTTGCATTACTTGGACTCGAACTCAGGGCTTGGCTTTCTGAAAAAGAGAATGGGTACCTCCCAATTCTTAAATCCTACTCCCCATTTAGAAGTGCTACCCTTGCCAGTTTCCATCCCTGACCACTCTTTATGACTCAGTACCCATCCAACACAGAAATTGCCAGACCTCTTTGGCACTGGCAAACTACATTTCTCATCAATTTTTCACCTTTTTTCTTGTTTTTCTTTTTTTTTTTTACTCTTTTCATTCTGTTATTTATATATTTTTTCTTTTTCTTCCACTTCTTGTCTTGTTTTTTCAACTTTCCTTTCCCTCTATACTTTATTTGCACTAAAACCCAGGACTCAATTTTCTGAAGAGAAGATAAAATTTCTCCCATTCTTAAACTGTACTCTCTGTTTACAAGCCTTCCCTCCTGCCACTTTCAAAACCTGACAGATTGATATGACTCAGGACCACCAAAAATACCATTCACCAACCCTGATTGGCATCAGAAAGAAGAATTAGTCAGCTCATTATTCAGCTTTTTTCTTGATTTTTCTTTTCTTCCTTTTCTCTTCCTTTCTTTTCCATTGCTTCTCTTTTTTCTTCATCATTTTCTGTTAGTTTTAAGTGTTCTACTGTCTTCTGCATTACTATGAATCAAAAGTGAGACTGTTTCCAAGAGCACAGAGTACCGCCATGACATCAACATGAAGCACTAGGCGCCAGCTCTTGAGGGCCATCACTTCTCAACACAGACAACCTCAAAATGTTTGTGGAAATCCCCCAGGCTCAGACTGGTAATGTGCTCCAGTGCCACAACCCAGGGGAGGCGGGACACAACTGCAGCTGAGATACGACACTGACCAGCACCTCTCCACACAGAGAAATTTTCCTGCTTGAAGACTCTCAACCTGTACAGTTCATCTCTTTGTAGGTGCTGACGCCATCTTGAGAAAAATGCATTATCTCAGAGGGGGGAGAGGAAGAAGAGATAGAATAGGAGGAGGGAAAGGAGCAAGATATGTTTTGATAATCTAGCTTTACAAATCAGCGTGGAGAATCCACCCAGATCTCAGATTCGAGGGCCTATTTGACCATGCTATTTCCCTGCTATGTATATACACGAAAGAAGGAAAAGATTCCTATCACAGCAACATATGGGCACCCCTGTTTAGAGCACGTCACTTAGTGATAGCTAAATCTTGGGAAAAGCCCAAATGCCCATCCACAGGAGATTGGATACAGATGTGATTTCTTCATAAAATATGCCATGAGGAAAGGTATGTTGCAGTCAGTTCTATTCCAAAGGATGTACCTTGAGGACTTACTCATAAGTGAAATAAATAGGCTATGATGTGTTAATCCTGTATATTTTTTTCTGATAAGGGAACCAGAATATGTAAATGAGTTCCAAAAAATGCGATAGGTAATATGAAATGTTAGAAAATATTCAAAGCAAGAGGGGGGCTGTCATAAGTAAAGAAGGGAAAGAGAAAACATTTGATGATTACAAAGAAAGAAAGTTTTGTTTATAGAGGGTGGGAGTTTGGTGGGCAGGGAAGTGGGATAAAATAAGAATTAAGTGGTGTCATATACTGGTACAAATTCTCAAAGTCTACTGTGACCATAACATGTATATCAAATGTACCAATGAAATCAATGATGAAAAGAAAACAAATAAAGGAGTCTTTGTGTTAAACACAGAAGAAATAGAAGATGCACAATAGGTATTGTGAAACTGCAGGAAAATATTCAAAGTACAAGGGGGTAGGGGTAAGTAAAGAAGGGGAAAAGTTGATGTAGGAAGAGGAAGGAGTGCTTAGGAGGTGGCAGGGCATTGGAGGAGGGCAGGGTAGTGGGGAAAATGAGAATTAAGGCATGTCATGTGCTGGTAGAAGTTCTCAATGTACATTATGATGAAAATGTGTATGTAAAATACACCAGTGATATCCATTTTTTTAAAAAGCCAGTGGCCAGAGATTTAGCTCCGTGGTTCTGGGGTCTACCTAGCAAGCAGAATATCTCAAGTTGCATCCCCAGTACCACATGCCATAATGCTGATCATGGTGGCTTACACTTGGAATGCCAGAACTCCAGAGTCAGAAGCAGGACGACAGCTGGGAGTTCGAGGCCAGCCTGTGCAACATAGTGTCATTAGAGGCAATCTGAATTTCACATGTCTCAAAACAAAAAAGCCAGGTGAGTGGGAGAATGAATAGGGAGAGGCAAGACACTCACCAAGGGTTGAGGAGAGAGAGAGAGACACAGAGAGAGGTAGAGAGAGAGGCAGAGAGAGAGAGAGAGAGAGAGAGAGAGAGAGAGGGAGAGAGAGGGAGAGAAAGAGGGAGAGAGAGGGACTTACTTAAGGCGCGTCCTGCAGTGGGTGGGGCAGCATAGCTCTGACTGCACAGCACATCGGTGCTGTCACTCAGTCATAGCACTCTGAAGGGAAGGAGGGGGACACAGGGTAGGTCCCCCAGAAGTCACCTTGCCCTGCTCTCCTCCAGGACATTCACTAAACAACCAAAGCCTGGCCCTCAGGTGCCCAGTGTCCTTGTGGGAAGGCGATGACTTCCTGCTGTTATTGTTGTAGAGCCCAGGGCAGGCCAGGGGAAGCTTCCATCCAGGGCAGAGCGTTCCCCTGGCCACATTAGGCAGGTGTTGGTGCCTCCTGGGGCTCTCCCCTTCATGTCGCTTGCATTATCCGGTGGGGAAGCGCCTGAGTGTGGACGGCTGCATGCCGTCCGATTCTCTGCTCGCTAGGTGGCAGTGTGGTCTGTGCAAACGACCTCTGTGCTCTGCCCCGCAGGTCTCCCCGCCCCCCCCCCACTCCTCTCCCCCTTCCTGTCTTGAACAAAGCGCGGAAAAGTTTTCCTGTGAATCACCTCTGACGGGTCCACTCTGTCCCTTTGTATCCTCACCAACCCCTACCTGGTTTGAGTGTTGTAGGGGTGTTTAGAACTCAAGACCGTGTGCTAGCGAGACAGAGGTGATATCACTGGCCTCTACTTGGAGGAGAAAGGAAGGAGAAAATTAGATGGTAAACAAAGAATCAAAGCTTATGTAGATAGGAGTTGGGAAGTGTAGGGAGGGCAGAGGACTGGGGAAAAAATGAGAATCAAGATATGTCACTTACCCTCCATTTTGAATGTGATCATAATATATATAGTAAATGTACCAATAAAATCCTTTTTAAAACATAAAAAAGAAAATATACTCTTCTCAGTGTACTGATGTGCCACACGGCTGTCATCCTAGCACTGGGGAGGTAGAGGCACAAGGCTATCCACTCCAGTGCCAGGGCAGCCGGAACTGCATCATGAGATCCAATCCAGTCTGAAAATAAAAAGAAAACAAACAAACAAACATACATGCAAACTGAGAAGTACTGGACAGCCCTAGCATGGACAACTGCTCTAGACTGGCAAGTTTCCAAGGTCAAAACATCAGAAATGCCATTATGTTGTTTCTTTATAAAATGTGTGATTCAGCAAGAGAAGAAAATTTGCTGAACTGGTACACCTTTATTTAGAAATTGAGGTTCGATACGCAAAATGAAACCGAAACACGCCAGAAATAAGGAGAATTGTCTCATTTATATATATGTTAAAGCAAGGTAGTGAAAATAGTACAAGAGCAATTTGAGAATATAATTACCACTGTGGCAAAACTTCACCGTTACACTTCCAGATGGGTTACAGCAAGGAGGGTCTAGCTTGTCTTCACTCTAGCAAAAAGCACCACTGATACTTTGCAACTGTCATGGGAAAGTTAATTACCTAAGGGAGTGCTCTAGCAGGCCCCCAAACCCTCTCCTTAGGGACACTTAGAGGAGGAATGTTGAAGTGAGTGTAAGTAAGGTATATGTCTCTCTCCTTTTGTTTTACCCTGTGGAGCTTACTTCCCCTGCCTTCTTTGTTGTGCTAAAGTTGCCTCAGGTTTGACCCTTTTTGTGTAGCAACCGACCTGTTCCCTCTCTTTCCTCCCAGATCTGTTAAAACGCAGTTTCCCCAAAGTAACTACCTGTAACCGTGGAAACTAACTGTGCTTAGATAGGCCAAAGTGCAGCTATGAAAGAAGCTTGTGATCATAAATCAAATTGTAACCTGCCTGTAATCTATAAAAGTGGCTGAGAAGTGGTAAAGGACAGTCACTTACTTTGAGCGGGACTCTTTTTGCACCTAGCTGATCCTCATTGGTGAGTAAAGTTCCTTTCTATACCTAAGTCCTGAGTCTCTCAGGTGCTTTCAACTTCCCTTTTGCCACAACATTATAAACACCAGTGAATGGCCATCTTTAGACCCTGGGCAATGAATTTGCAGGGACTGGCTGAGGATTCTGTTTACTGTAGTAATGGACCACGCCAAGGATTCTGGATACTGGGGTGGGAGGGCTTGTGTCTCATTGAGGATTCAAAATACTGTATTCTATTTGGGGAGAGGAACTGAAAATACAGCAAGGATATTTTTTAACATAGTCTTGGGATATGTCCCAGGAATATAGATATATTAGCTTTTGAAGGAACCTGCTGAAATTTCAGGGTACCTTCCTGTTTTACCGTACTCAGGATTCTATGTACTGAAGTCTTGTGGGCTATGGAAAGTTCTGAGTATCATATATCTTAGGACAGTCATACTGAGGCTTGTGGGTATTGCAATATTTGTAAAGGTTACACTGAGTATGTGGGGTAGCAGAGTCTTTGGGGATTTTTCTAGGTACCTAGTCCTTGCAGAGAACTCAGAGGATTCTGGGTCCTGTTGTGGGTGGAGGTGCTTCTGTGTACTGCAGGTCCAGATGTGGAATTCTCTGGCATCCAGGAAGGGTAGGCACAGTGATAATTACAGCTACTGTCGTACAGGTGTGTGCATGCAGAAGCTTTCAGGTACTGTGGATTAACTAATGTTCAGTTAAGTGGAAAGCCCAGCTGAACACAGTCAGTGTGGTTCTGGGTGTGGAAGACCCACCTGAGGGTTGTAGCCAGTGGCACAAAGGGAGAATAGGAAGGGAAGATGCCTGTGTTGATTTTCCTAGAGAAGCTTGCTGCGCCTAGTTTTCCTGATAAGAACTTGGCTGTTTTTGGAGAAGGAGATTGGGTCCTCACTGCCACTAGAGACGGCTGCTGTTCCCTTTGGG
>PVIR01040939.1:0-13023 GCA_004026965.1 Petromus typicus
AATATGAAACTCTTTCAACCTAACATGGTAATCAAAAAATTTAGATTCGGCGCATTTTAAGTTTTGGGTTTTGTGCTCCCTCTTCTCCCACCTCAAGTGTCACTCAGGCCATTGGCCTCTCTCCCGAGGTATCACTACCCTTCGTTGGGAGAGAAGAGAAGAGCAGTGAATAATTGAGAGAAAGTTCACTCTGGCCACAGGCACCAATTCGCCATCCTCGCTCTCCACTCAGCAGTCTCTTGTCTGCCTCACCCACACCCCATGCACCAGCTATCCCAAGGACTTCCTGGGAAAGTGTCAGAAAAGGAACTCAGTAAATTATGGGCCCCAGCTTTGGAAAGTTTTTCCAGATAAGTGGCCATATAGTTTAACCTGTTAAAGAGGAAATAAAGCTTTTTATTTTTGCTATCAGGGGCATCTCCTATATAAAAGAATCTTGGCCTCTGAAGGGAAGAATTGTCGGTTCTGCCACAGAACTTTTACCCCTCTTGTATCTAAAATGTTGTCCTCGGGGTCAGGGATTTGGCTCAGTGGTTCCAGTGCCTGTCTTGCAAGTGCTAAGTCCCTAGTTCAATCCCCACACACAACAATGTGAGACGTGGTGACTCATGCCCACCAGCTATCAATACCACATAATACATTAGTAATACAATAGTAATACATTCTAAGAACTGCGTCTTCTGGTGATTTCTTCATCTTTTATTCATCTTACAAATGTGCTTCATCAAACATAGGCGGTTAGTAGGTCTGCTACACACTTAGTGCTCCTAGACTAAAAACGCAAGTAAAATATCACAGAGCTAGAAAATTCAGTTCTTCATGAAGCTGCGTATCTGCAGGTGTTACCTTTCAAACCTGTCCCCTATTTTCTGAATAGAATTTAGTAGAAATCATGTATCTAAATTTGAATTTGCCCCTTGATAAAGTATGGATTCCTTGTTCACTGGTCCAAAGCATATCGTGAATATTTTGAAGATTTTTTTTTTAAGTTCTGGCTTCACAAACAAAAATACCCTTACCAGTCTCCTTGGTGAAATCTGTCTAAATGCATATGATAAACCAGTACAGTGATCTGCTCGATGAGGAGAAACGAAGCATCAGCTTTCATTTTAGGCAAGAAGAAACAAATGCATCATGGGAAACGGAAGTTACTGGTTTGGAGGGGAAGATACTATGCCTAAAAAAGCTATCCTGTTGACAACATGCTTCTACTATAAATTATCACAGTTAGTGGACACTTTTTTTTCCCTTAAATATGAAGCAGCATGTGCCAGTTGTCGTTCTCAGGAAAGATATGAGACAGAGGGAGAAGGAGAAGGAGAGGGAGAGAGGGAGAGGAGGAAGAGGGGGAGAGAGAGAGAAACAGAGAGACTGAAATTCTTCTTAATCCAAGCTTTTGATGAACAAAGAAAAAGCGTCTCAGCACAGATCAGAAAACCACTGTCTTCCAAACAGAGGAAGAAAAGCTCAGGCTGAGATTTGCCTAAAAATCTTTCATTGCCAAGCACATGCAAAACTGTTTTCCATGTTTCCTTTAGTATTTGTACCCTTCTCGGCACCCGTCCAGACGATTTAGAAACACACCTTCCGGTGGTGGGAGCTGGCACTGACACTGAGCGCTGAGCATTGTACTCCAGGCCACGTGAACCCAGGCCATTTGTCTACTCCCGGCAGAGGTTGCAGAAGGCCATCCAGATTCGCCACATTTCTCTTGGCAGTTCTCCCGTCTTCCCTTCTGAGGGCTGGTGTTTCCTTGCAGTACACAGTAAAAGACTGAAAAGCAGATGCATTAGACAGCACTGTTTCCAAACCAGTTTTCCAGTACTGTTTCTTGACTAAATCCGAGAATGGTCACTGTATAGGTTTGGGACGAAGAGGAGGGAGCAGGATTCATTCAAAAATATCACCTGATAACTGGGGATTATGTGTTGGTTTTTTTGTGAAAAATAATAATGTAATATCCTTTTGTAGTCAAAGGCAGTCTGCAAGAATATGCAAGAGGCTACACAAAGCATATTTTCTAAGGGATAAAGCATTGAGGTTGGTCTGACCTATCTTTAATAAAAACTTCAGGTACCACCTTCAAGGCACATTTTGTTTGCTAAGTCCCAAAAAGTACCTGGTAGATGACATCACTTTGTCCAAACCCAAGTTCTCTGTTCTTTTTCTGTGTCGCCTTCTTAGTTCTTGGCTACAACTGCAGATCCAAAAATGGCAACATATAATTGCTCTGGAAGGTAAATAAAGAGTCAAGAACATCTCCCACAGGCTTTTCCATGGACTCAGAGGAACCTTTCAGGAAAAGGCGAGAATTCCGTTCTTCACTGTTTCACTGAGTAGTGTGAATAATTTCAGCCACAGTGAACAAGACAGCTGCTCCGGTCACCTCTAGGAAGGAGGACAGACTGTGTGCACAGGAAATGATGGGGGAACAAGTTGGAGTGACAGGAGCCAGCTGGAGGGACTCTTTCATCCTCTCAGACTCTCCATGGCTCTTCTATCAAGACAGTTCAGTTATTCCCGGTAGGAATTCTCCATTCTTCCCCTCTCCTGGAAGCCTTCCTCTTCTCTACCCTGGCGCCAAAGTATGTGTGGATTTACCTCATGCATATTCATCTCTAAATGCTTCTCACACATGCGGAGAAGTGAGCATAAGACAAGTGTCCTAAACTGCTGCTTTCTCAGGTGCCTTCTGTACTGTGATCATCTCGCTGCACTAAGTATAATCCTGGTATTTAAAGTTACATGTTTTCAATAAACCATAGCCCCCACGACGCGAGCCAACTAACTGCTTCATCTGGTACTCTACTGAAGAAGCAATCGTCTTTGCCAAAGATGTAGAAAAATTATATGCCACTGAGTTTCCCTGAGTGTAGTCTATTAGTCCCCCAAAGTGACAGCATTTCTGGGGTATTTAAGGTCAAATTTGGTTCCCTGTCATGCTAGCTGTGCCTGGGCGCCTGCCTCCAAATATGGACTCCACTGTACCTATTCAAACTGTCTTAGTCACTGACTGTTGCTAGGACAAAATACCTACTCCAAGCAACTAACAAGGAGAGAGATTTAGTTCGGCCTGTTTCAAAGCAGGAGCAGCTGGCTCCAAGGCAGGATGGGTGGTAGAAGGGAGTGGAGAGCAACTGGCTTGTGAGAAAAGATCCTGGGAGGGAAGTATAACAATTCCAGTCACACCAGCAGTGTCCCACCTCTCACCTGAGCTCTCCCTTCTAACTACAAAGCAGCAATGAGAAGGCTATAGTCTGGTGACCTCTAGAAGCCACAGCTTTGAAGGCATGAGGCTTGGGGAACAGACAGGTAGCAACCATAATATGTGCATTGGGCACTGATGCTTTCGTGGCGTATCCTCTCTTAGGATATCACTTCTTGGCCTTGAAGTTTCCCAACCCCAGACACAAGACAGAAATCTGACTGGCTTCTTTCACTATTTTTTCCCCCCAGAAAATAGGTCAATATTTACTAATCAGATGTAGATTTTTGCTTAGAAATCAAAAAGTTTATGGCATGCCATTTGCTAAGACCTAGAGAAAGATTAGTGGACATGACTGCTACAGGCCAGGAATAGCCAGCATTGTACTACAAAAATATCTGGAGCCATGTGTGGTGGTGCTTCTCTGTAATCCCAGCATTCAGGAGACTGGAGCAGAAGGAGCATCCAAGTTCAAGGGTAGCTTGGGCTACATAGTGACTTCAAGGGCATTCCAAGCTATACTGCAAGACCTTGTCTCAAAAATAGCTAAATAAAAATAAACAAATAATATCTGGATGAATTATACATGTGATATCCAGCAAAACATTGCCATTTTCCAAATATTTCAGTATATTCAATAAAATACAACCAATAAAATAGCAGTCGCTGAGTGAATAGCTCACAGAAAGATAAACAGCTCAAATCATCATATAGCCTCTAAGTAGAAAAAGGAAAGCTTAGAGAAACCATCAAGTGATCCTCATGTTTAAATGCAAATCAGTTTATGAAATAACTAATTAATAAATCAATGCCATATCCCATAGGGAACCTACACTCTATCACACATGCCACATACCTTAGAATTTTCAAAGAACGATCAGGCATGTGTCACAGGTTATCTTTAATGAAAAATATAACCAGTGTAGTGCCAAGGTGTGGAGCCGATATGTGGAGAGACTGGGTCTGTGGAGATAACGACTTCGAACTGGAAAGAATTTGTGAAAAAAAGTAAAAATAGAGCTAGTTGTAAAATAATTTGAAACTGACCCTTCAAAGATAGTGGAGATCATAGAATAAGTTAGTACTGGAAATAGCTAATACTAGCATGCTGAGTCAACAAGAAATGAGTGGAAAAGAGTTTAGGTTGAAAGGATATGAAATTCTGAAAACCAGAGAAGACAAGAAGCTTGTACAAGTTGGAGAATCCAGAGCAGGGAACTGGTGGGATCAAACAATGCCCCACAGTGAGGAAAGTGGAAGGAACAAGAAACAAAGGATCAAAAGGGTGGAAACTAAAGGCCACTAAGCAAAGTGAGAGGCCATTGTAAGTTCACTTAAGTAACTTAACCAACAGAAGCCCAAACAGAACTATACAAAATATTTATTGAAAATTGAGAAAGTCACTTAGATGCTTATAAACAGGGAAATTTTTAAGTAAATAAGTATATGCACAGGAGAACATTACATGATGATTTTAAAAGAAAGAAATACTATACTATAAGAACAAATGTTCCTACTATTTTAAGGGAAAAAAACAAAAGAAAGTAGTAAAAATCATTTCTAATGTCAACATGTTATTTTTTTAAAAATGCTACTTTTTATTGAAATCTTTATTGGTACCTTACATATAAAAATACTACTTCTTATGAAGAATAAGGAGAGAATTTGAAGATAGGAAGGTAATAAGGTGATGTCAGAATCCTGATTCAGTTACTTCTTAGGAAAACAAATATAAAAGTACGTGCTTTTAGAGATGGCATGAGAGAATCTCTATTGCATGCTTAACACACTGCTCAAGGCTCATAGTAATTGCTTCATGAATCTTACCTAAATTATCATTGTGGAGAAATATTGACATAGATATATGATATTAGTAACTACATGCAAACATATTAAATTAACATAGTCAAATCAGAAAATAACCATTGCTAAGTATTCCAACAGTTAGGAAATGGGAATAGTGGAAATACAATTGTTGAGTATCCTTTAGCAGATTACTTTGTGAAATCGTGTCTGATTTGAGCTTCTTAGTGTTATTTTTTAATTGAACACTGTCTTTGACAGCGAGAAGGTTTATGATGTGAAATTGAACTTCAGTGGGAGAGAAAAATAATAAACAAGAGAAATAGCTCTAAAACTGCCCCAAAGCAAGCACTTGGCCACTGACTGGAAACAAATGAAAAGAAGAAGAAGGAAGTAAAGATAATTGTGGGTAGTTGGAGACATGACTAAAAGGACAGTTCAGATTCCTAACAGTAATAGAGGAGGAAGAGTCGAGAAACCAGGGCACACATGTTTGATATTTCATTAATCAGCGGTACTATAACCACCACCTATCTCTTCATGGCCTTTACATAAATGAAATTCTCCAGACACAATTTCCACTCTTTAAATGATGAGGTCCCTGGAGTAGAGGGCAAAGTTTTCCAAGGTGAGTATTTCATATTGTGAATCTTTTGTTTCCCTACAAATATTATAAGGAAACTAAAATCTGATTTTCTAAGCCCCAAATCTCAAAAGTGGTTGCTGTCTTCATTGAGTCAATGTGATACCAAACATTTAAATGTTTAAAAGAAGATTCTGTCAATTAGACAGATGTTTCCAAATGTTCAGTTACTTGGCATTGTGTATACAGCTGCTTCTGGAAACATTCAGTTGATTGATAGAACGTCTTTTATTTTTCATCCACATGTTGGGTATCAGATAAACACATTTACCTTCATTTTAACGTCTTTACTAGTCCAATGCATGTAATCAAACAAATGAGCACTGAAGTTTCAGATAAAACAATGTGGGTCTGATTGTTAATAAATGTAGATGTTATTTTAAGTCTGCTAACTAAAATCATATCTGGTGAAAGAATAGAATCTTCATGGTGGAGGCAAATAAAAAACCTAATTGTCAACTGTGCTGGATACTGTTTTGTTTTGCTGTCATTATAGTGTCATTTTCTACAAGTTCCTATTCAGATTCTGAATCTTTTATTTATGAGCCAGTCATGCCAAGTAATAGTAATAATGTCAGTCATAATTTTGGACTCCAGATTTCTAGAGTCTAGGTTGTCCATGTAATAGCAGAGCTTCCTGAGTAATCTAAATACTGTTAATGAGGGTTTGAGTGGGCAAGGTGATTACTGAAAACTATATTACTGTTTAAGGATTACCAGTTAGGATTATCTTCAGATGATACACTTATATCTTTCTGAGACAGTTCAGTTGGAGTTGGACAACCACAGAAACTACTTCATTAGCAAGTCTACTCAATAGAGACACCCGGTGTTGTGACCCTCAGGAGGGCTAGTAACAGCTTTCTGTTTGACTTCATGGGGCACCACTTGCAAAGTGTATTGAGGCAGGAGCATCTGAAATAAATTCAAGTTGAATCCATCCCTGGAGAATCGAGCCTCCTCTAACTATATCAGCAACTCAGGAGTAGTAACAGTACACAGCCAACACTGTCCTTGTACTGAGCACAGGAAGCAGATTATTAGTGGAATGAATATATCCCAGAAGAACAGAGAGCAGTCACCTGGCATGGAGTGACTATGACACTGTGCTATGGGTTGAACAGACCATACCATTCATTCGCTCCTTTCTTCAGTCTGAAGACAAACAGAGATTGGAGTATAATTATTTCCTGTTGCCCAGGCCTGCAGGTTAGTGAACACATTTTACTTTTGAGAATTCCCTGTATTGAACCATAGACAGTTATCCTTTCACGGTGGATAATCCCCCTCTGAACTTATGGGTCATTCCTCTCAAGAACAGGTGTAGAAAGAAAAGGACTCTCTCCCTGAAGGTCTGCTTAATTAAAGCTGACACAACCTTAAAAATGCCTCAAGGGCAAAGATAAACATAGATTGATGGAGCAGTCATGGGAGAGCATATGCAGCCACTAACAAGAGAATATAGACGTGAATTAAAAATAGCTAACAGTTTTGAGCTCTTAGCATGCACAGGGCTTGGTAGAAAATGCTTCACTGAAAACATTACTTAATCATTACATAATGTGATGGTGTAATTGTCATGATTATGTCCCCTTGTTCAGAGAGAAAAGAGAAAAACTCCAAGAGTGGAAGGAGTTTACCCAAGATCACTCAGAATATTGTGCTTTTTTGCTGTGTCAATTTAGCAACAACCAATTAGAATTCTTTCCCACACAGAAGTCCAAGTTGGGGTTATTTACCTGAATTATGAATTATCATTTGGGGAGACAAAGTGAGTGGGCATCCCTTTTCCTCAGGAGGCCCCTACTGGGTGGGAGAAGGGCAAAGTATGTTCCCTTGTCCCTGCCTTTCTGCAGTCTGAGCTGAGATCTTCCTCATAGCTGAGGTCAGACAGAAGCTCCAGACTTACACCCAGAAGTTTCCCTGAGATCTCACTGAAGCACTTCTACAAAGAGCTGGCCATGTCACACAGACCTCCCAGTTCCACTCCAGCCATTGAACATGCCAAGCTGGGCCACCTCCACCAGTGGCTTATCTAGTGAGGTACAATTCACAAAGGTACACCTGCAATTCCCTAACCCTCATGATGATGCTCTGTCCCTAATCAGTCATAACAGAAACAGAGTTAGCAGGTGGGAGAGCCAGGAGAATGAATTCATGTACTAGTGCCACACAACTGTCTGACAATATTAGGATTAGTTATTAGAATTATTTTTTAAAATTTTACTAAGAGATGGGAAGTACTGTACCAGATTTCTCCCACATAAGAATCACATAAGGATTCTTTGTGTTTCCAGTGAACTCGAAGGTAAAAAGGAAATATTGGTAGTGGCATAAAATGTACACATAAGATGCCATTTATGAACTGTATCTTACTACTAAATCTTCTTAAAGTGACCTACACAGAAATGTGGTACCACGAATAAGCTAGCATCTTCTTTTGAAGACCTCATGACTGTGATAATAATGCCTAATGGATGCTGAGGTACAAAACACTCTTGTGCACCTACAGAAGTCCTCTAGACTGCCAGAGCTTGATGGGTTCCAGCAGACAATGCAAGGTTTCATCATCATTTGAAGAAAAGCTACATTCACTCCATTTGTAAACATTCCTATGATTTCCCTGGCTGATTTTTCTGATAATAGGACATTTCTTGTATCCTGCACTCTTTCCTACTTGTTCTGAATTGAAATAAGCTATCCCCTCTAAGTTCTAAATATACAATCTGATAGACAATTGTGCTCAGCACAAATGTTTGTGATTTTCTCTATCTTGAAAACTATCAAAGTTATAAACATTACTTTGGAAAAATAAGTCAGAGAGAGCAAACTGTATTACCTCTTCAGGGAAGCATACATACATTAAGGGAGATGCAAGTATAAAAGAAAATACTGAAGATAAGTTACACAGTGGAGTTCAGTAAGCTATTCACTTATATCAGGAAATGTTTTGATTGGAGAAGTTATGGCTTGTGTTTAAATGTCCTCTCAAAACCTCACGCAGTCATAGATGGAGTTTTTTCAGAGGTTGCTGACCTAGAGTGTGTGACACTGGGATTGATTCATGGCATAATGCTAGGGCATGAGGATTAAGAATGTGAGTGCTATTCACCCTAAATAGCTTCAATAAGATCTAAGGGGCGGAAAGAGCTGTGCTCACCCTTTGTTGCTTTGCTACCTTCTGCCTGCCATGAACTATTTCTCCTGAGAGTCTTGACCATGCTTTGGAAACAGCTGACTATATACTGAAGTTCTACAAGCTATGAGCCAAGATAGACCTTTTCTTTTTTAACTTTGAGTGTCAGGTATTTTGTCTCAGGAACAAGAAAAGTAATTAAGACCTTCATTTATCTTCCTCGAGACCAAATTCATTTGTTGAGTATCCTTTAGCAGATACACACAGCCAGAAAAATCTGTGCATGGCATTTATGATGATCAAATTATTGCATCCACAATGTAAATTCTATCTGGGGAACACAGAAGAGAACAATTACTATAAGGATGGTAATTTAGGGATTACAATTTAGGAAACTTTTTAAGGTTAATAAATGGAAATTTTATGTTTTCAGTCAGTAATCACAATGACAGCTATCATACATTATAGTCATTTACTAGACACTAAATAAAGTGCTAGACATTAGAGCTGTATACAGTTTGAATGGTCAAAAAAATCAAAACATCTCACACAAGTATAATATGATTTTCCATATTCACTGACTCATAAGGATGCAGCCGCCTGGAAGACAGAGAGGTCATCCTTATTTTCTCCACCTTGTAGGCAAACAGAATAAGACTGAAACTGAGAGATCTGCAAGGCCCCAGAGAGACATAGATGATAGAAACTCGAGTCAGATTCACCTTCTTTGACTATTAGTTCTTCACCTTTTCCATTCCTCTTCTTTTTGTACTTAGAACCATTCTTAGGAGTTTGGCTCCTCAAAGACACAAGATACATTATTTGGTAATTATAAGACACATTATTTGCAAAGCAAAATTTGGAACTTTCTGCAGTTTCACCTAAAATCCTACACTCAGTTGATAATGCCAACATTCAAAGCTAGAGATAAAAGTACAGACATCTTTTGTCTTGAGAAATTCTGAAAAGAATATTTTCAGACATAAGATTGAAAAATGGCCTCTACAATAATAAGCATGTTGGGAAGTTATTTGTGCAAACAGTGTTGTGTTGTTTCTGCTTACCAAAACTCTCACCATTAATAGTCTGATGCAATCCACTTTGGTTAACCATTCTGTCTAGATTAGCTACACAGAGACAAATCATGAAAACTATTACATTAGATTATATGCTAATAATTATGCAAATATTCCTTCAGCCAGATAATAAAATTCTCATGAAGATTTAGGAGAGAGCTATTATAAAATAAAATGTGGGGAAAATGAAGACCATTTAATTGCAAGGTAGTAGAGTAATATTTTCTATCATTTAAATATCTAATCTGGGATTTGTCGAGGTATGACATAGAAAAGGCTATTAGTCATATGTCAACAATGTAATAAAAGCATAGATTAAACACTGTAACGATCTATGAAACACATATAGTGATAAACGGCTCTGACATTCAAATTTGTTATGGACATATATCAGTGACTGAAGAGATCCTTGAGCATAAGTACCCTGTCTCACCTTTATTTCTTCATATATAATAAATATTTCAGAAGGTTTTGATAAGTAAATTAATGAGATTTTGTTCTTTTTGTTGATGTCTTTTGTTTTGCTTTAAGAAAGTCTCACTCTATTGCCCAGGCCCATCTTTAACTTGTGAACGAAAATATCCACTCATGACTCATAATGATCATTTGCTATTTCTAAACTTTTCTGGGCATCAGAAACTAGAATGAAGCTGGGTTGCACGATTCTGTTTTGAAGATTTCATGAGGGTACAGGATTATTGTTGAGTCCACAATTATTTCAAGAATAAATAGGGTTAGAAATTCTGCTTCCTACATGATTCATTCACTTATCCAAGAAGTGGATGTAGCCATTGGCTGGAGGCCATTTTCTATTCAAGTGAATGGACCTATGACTGTTTTCTCTCCTCATACATAGTCAGTGTCTCTGAAGTGAATGATCCAAAAATACCAAGAAAGATGGTGATAGGACTTTTCTTACTCAGACCTGGAAGCCTCACATAGTATCAATGTGTTCATTGATGGGATGGCAAACCTTTCAGGGATGGCAAACCTTTCAGAACTCTCAGTGATACAAACAACCCGCTATGGCACGTGTGCCATAGGTTTGCCAATGTGATCACACAGACCAAAATACAACAGATTATAGGTTCATTATGCAAGTGTATCGTAGGGCGTGTGAATGTCAGAAAATGAGGATCCTTAGGGCTGTGTGAGAGGCCAGTTGTCATGACATTTTCTAGGACTGTTGTTGAGAATAAGTGAGATCACATAGGAAGTTTCTGGCATTTAGGAGATGCTCAGTAAATACACTTATTGTTAGGTTCAGTATTACTGGAAAACTGGAAAACAATGCTATCAATTTTGAAGCTAAGACAATAGGCAAAGTTAAAGGGTGGAAATGTATACCATAACCTTTAAATGATCTAGCATGGTACCTGCAATCAATCATAACAACTTTGTGATTTGTTGTTTTTTGTCACTCTGTAAGAATAACAAAATATGAAGTAATTTAAAAGGGTGAAACATTCCATAGAAGATGTAAGGAATAGTTTTGATCACATGAATAACTCTGAAATCTCTATATCTGGGACACAAGTTCTCTAAGACACCATTTCTGTGTTGGACCTCAGCAGCATTGTTAAACCGGAAAGTCTGTCATTAGCAGTTTCCATTTTCTATGTTTTCTCATGGTCAGCAGCATGATCAAACCAAGAATGTCTGCTCAGTTATTCTTTATCAGACTTCAGTGTCCTTATTTATAGAACTAGAGAGCTGGAAACTAGAGCAATGTTTCCCAAAGAATTTCATTATTCTGGACAAGGCTGGGCTCAGTTTGTAACAGGTAAATTTTGAAAACTGTTCAAATGTCAATCAATGAGAGACTGGATAAAGAAGATGTGGGTTGTTTTTTTGTTGTTTTTGTTAAATAAAATGGAGTATTACTCACCCATAAAGAATGATAAATTTGAATAATTTATACTCGAACATACCTTGAGGACACACTCATAAGTGAAATAAATAGGACACAGATATGTAAATACTGAATCATTTCTCTAGTATGAGAAACTAAAGGTCTAAATGAATCCCAAAATGTATGATAGGTAATGTGAAACTGGAAGAAAATGTCCAAAAGGAAAAGGGAAAGGGCAGGTAAGGGAAAGTAAAGAAGGGAAAGAAAAAAATTCAAAGTAAAAAAAGGAAACAATGCTATGTATATGGGGAAGGTTGCAGGGTGGATGGGGAAGGGGGAAAAATGAGAATTGAGATATGTTATATACTGGTATAAATTCTCAATGTTGAATGTGATCATAATTTTTGTATAAAATCAATTAAATAAAAATAAAAAAGAAGAGTGTTATCTGATCAAATATATTTATCAAACTCATTAATTTCTTCAAGTGGAATATTCAAAAATCATATACAGATCTGTGAATGTAGCTCAGTGATGCTGCCCTTGCTTAGAAAGCACAAGGTTCTGAGTTCAGTCCCTGGTACCACACACGCACACACAAAAAAATCACACACATATTCAAGTAATGAACAATAGAATGAACACATTTATGAATATATTTATTAGCCCTGATGTTTCCTAGGAATATATGACAAAAGAAGTCCATTTAAATTAAAACAAAACAGAAAAACCACTGGTGAGCTTCGTTTAAAACCACCATTCTATTCCAGGTACTTTTTGAGTATTCTAAAGAAGTTAACTCTCAAATTGTTTGGAGACTTTATCTTCTACAAATATCTCTCTTGCTTTAAGACAAAAATCCATATTACCTTTGAAGGAACTGTAATTTTTATTCAGGCACTTCAGTAGGTGAATACGCTCATAGGTGTTGTAAATTTCTTAGAAACAAGGTAAACATTAAATCAGACTGGTATTCTCTGCTATGAAGCTCAAGATAAAACACAGAGTTCAGACATGATCAAAAATGTTTATAACCTAAAGAGGAAAGGTACAGCACTGACACATATTGTAAGCAAATACAAGTGACCCCCAAAGGGAGCACACATTTCACAATGTGAAAGGATTATTTCTTCTACAAAATGGATGCTTAATTATGATTGTTGAAAAATAACTGATGAACAGTTTTTGCTCTGTTGTTTAAAAAACTGAAAGAAAATGAATTGCTTTTGTCTCCATATACTCTTAATTATTGGCTATGTTATTCTCTGTGCACTGACTTAGGTTTTCTCCTTGAAAGATACATTCATC
>PVIR01040940.1:0-13045 GCA_004026965.1 Petromus typicus
TATCTAAGAAATTATTGTATTTACTTTCATTTGCTGAGTGACTTTGTTATATTTTAAAATATGTTTACACAGTATAAAATTGTTCAGTTTTACATCATTGAAAATTATTCATTTATCCCACATTTAAAGTATATTTTGGATATTTATAGGTTTGAAATTAAGAATGTCTTTTCCATGAAAATAAAATATTTTCTCTGGTATATTCTTCAGTATATTTTGACAATATATTATCTAATATAATTATCTAATATAATTGACTATGTAACAATTTCCTTTATGAATCCTATGTTTATCTTGAGCACTGTAAAATATTCTATAATGTACCAACATGCTTTTACTTTCCTGATTTCATTCAGATTTTACCTGGTGTTTCATCAATGAGAAATAATTCTCTAATATTTCATGTATTATATATTCTCTCTCACAGTTTTATTCATTAATTTTACAGGAATATATTAAGTATGCATTATGATCACAATTATCAGTAAGAAATTTTACCTGTGCATGACATGCCTTGGTTCTTATTTTTCCTCATTCCCTTCTTTCAACTCCTTCAGCCCTCCCTATTTACATAAGTATTATTTCTGATTTTTTCCTTTTCCTTTTTTTCTCATTCTATTTCTGTTCTCTCTTACCCTCTCCCTTCCCCTTTGAATATTTTCTTCCTATTTCAAAATAACTATAATAAATTTTGTTTCTCATTTACACTTTCAATTTCTCATACCACAGAACTATTTAGTATTTACAAATGTGTATGCTATTTATTTCACTTAATATATGGACTCAAGCTGTATCTGTTTAGCTATAAATGCCATTAGTTTGTCTTTTTATGGTTGAATAGTACTTCATTTTACAAAATAAGCAAAAAAAAATCATCAGCTGATGGGCAGTTTGACTGTTTTGAAGATTTAGGTGTACAAACTTTATCACTATAAACATGGAGATGTATATATGGCTCTGATATTATGCTTTATCTATTTCAGGAAATACAAGGAAGATAGCTAGATCATGTGTGACTTCTAATCCTAGTTTTTAAAAGGATCTCCACATTAATTTCCACAATGATTGCATCAGTTTATACTTCAACAACTTGGGGAAGGATTACTTTTCCCTACAGCTTCACCAGGATTTCTGGAATGAATTGACATTTTTCAGATGAAGAAGTAGAAGCAGGATATAAACATTTGAAAAAAATGTTCACCCTCATCACTTATTCAAAAGAAGTAAATGAAAGCAATGGCGAGATTCCTTCTCACTCTAGAAAGAATGGCTGCTATCAAGACATAGTTCTTTTGACTTCATTCACTTCTGCATTCTATTAAACAAACTTGGAATATATTTTGTAATTTAAAAATGAGAGCTGGGGGCTAAGGATTTAGCTCAGTGGTTCTGCCATCTGCTTGGCAAGCAGAAGGTCCCGAGTTTAGTCCTCAGCACCTCATAACAAAATGGTGGGCATGGTGGCACACACCTGTAATCCCAGAACTTGGGAAGCAGAGGCAGGGGGATTACTGAAAGTTTGAGGCTAGTTTAGGCTACATAGTGAGTTCAGGGCCAGCCTAAACTACAAAGGAGGCCCTGTCTCAAAAAAAAAACCAATAATAATAATAAAATTAAAAAATTAAAAAAAATAAAAAGCTGGGCACGGTGGCACATGACTAGAATTCAAGTAGTAGGGAGATTGAGGAGGAGTATTCTTTTGAGGTCAAGACCAGCTTGGGCTATACAGCAAGATCCTGTCTCAAAAAAAAATAATAAAAACTAATAAATAAAATGAGAAAACTTATTTTGAACAAGATGAGTATAACCAGCTCTCGCTTAAATATTGGACTTCAAGATATATCATGGTGCCTTGACAAATGGTGACCAAAAATAAAAATGAATTAGATACAGTTTTGATATTTTATGCACTAATAACTTAAACTGGATGATAGTATTAAATGTAAAATATAAAACTGTACATGACCTGGAAAATGGCATGAGAAATATTCTAAAATTGATGAAAAATTTTAGATATATCAACTTAGGATTAAGAAAGAAATATGATGGCCAGGGATTTATCTCAAGTTGTACCATACCTACCTTAGAAGCATAAGGGCCTGGTAGAGTTAAAAACAAAGAAGAAAGAATGAAAAAAAGAAAGAAAGAAAGAAAACAGGAAAGAAAGAAAGGAAAATGAAAGAAAGACATGATGAACTGCAACTCATTATAATTAAAAATTCTTGCTCTATGAAATTCAATGTCAGGAAAATAAAACAAGCCCCAGATTGGGAGGAAATGTTGAGAAAAGATATATCTTATAAAGAAGTAGTTTCCAAAATATACCAAAATTTCATTTTAAAACAATATGAAAATGGGGCTGGGGATTTAGCTCAGTGGTTCCAGCACCTGTCTTGAAAGTGCAAGGACCCGAGTTCAATCCACGGGTAACCACATACAATATTGGGTGTGGAGACTCATGCCCACCAGCAATCAGTACCATATATCACAGTGCCAGGTGTGGTGGCTCACACCTGTAATCCCAGCACTCATGAGGCAGAGGCAAGAGGATTGCTGTGATGTGAGTTTGAGCCTGAGGTCAGGGCTAGCTGAACTACAAAATGAGACCCTGTCTCAAAAAACCCCAAAAACCACCAACAACAAAAATATGAAAATGAACAATTTATTAATAAATGAGCAAAAATGTGAACAGAAAGATAATCAAAAATATAGGTAGCAGCTACATATGGGGAAGAATACTTTGTAGTGTAAGTCATTTCAGAGTTGCAAATCAAAACAGTGACATACTACTGCAGAGTAGTTAGAATCACTAAAATCTAATAAAATACTGTGATACCTCTGGTGGCGAGGATATGAAACTAATTCTCATTCATTTCAGTTGGGAACACAAAATGGTACTGCCACACTGAAAGAATATAGTGCAGGTGCTTCAAAAACTAAACATTTTCTTTACATATGGTTCCCAAGTTGCCTTTTTTGGAATTTATTCAAATGAGCTCAAAATGTATGTCCACATAAAACCTGCACACTGCTGTTTGTAGCAGCTTTATTCCTAATTGTCATAATTTTAAAACAGGCAAAATGTGTTTCAGTAGGTGAATGGGGGAAAAAAAAATTAGAAACACTTTTATACCTTAAGAGTATGGGATATTTTCCAGCACTAAAAAGAAATGCCATTTACAATTAAAATAATAAAGCCAATTACGAATGAGGAGGATCTTTAAGTATATTTCATTAAATGAAAGGAACTGAATTGGAAAATCTACCTTAAGTATGATTCAAATTATATGACTTTCTGGAAAAGAGAAAAACTGTGCAACTGCTATAAAGATCTGTGTTACCAGGTGTTATGGGGGAGGGGCTGAATAGAGTGATCACTGAGGACTGTACTAAAATTACTCTGTATATGTAATGAGAGAAAATGCATATTTCACTAAACAGTAGCATGTACATTCACAATGAAGCTTAATATGAATTATCCTGCTGAATAATACCAGTACATCATTAATTGTAAGAGGGGTACCACTGGTACTAGAGGTAGACAGTAAAGGAAACTACACATGTATAAAGACAGATGGTACAATATAGCTGGTAAAACTCTGTACTGTTTTCTGAATTTCCAGAAAACCCAAAACTGCTCCCAAAGTAGAGCTAATTTAAAATATATATTGAATAAATACTGAGTAGAGGAATACCTTAAAGTCATTACTGGAAAAAATTAGACCTGGAAGTTGAAACCTTCAAAATACAAATGAGAAGATTTGAGAGCAAAATAGAAACAAATCATTTTTAAACCATTAGGAGGGTCATCAGGGAGTTAGCTCAGTGGTTCTGGCACCTGCCAAGCAAGAACAAAGGAACTGGTTCTATCCCTGGTAGCGACATCAATGAAGCCAGGAGTGGTGTGACTCATGTCCACCAGCAATCAGTATTACATACCACATTGCCAGGCATAGTGGCTCACACCTGTAACCCCAGCACTCAGGAGGCAGAGGTAAGAAAATGGCTGAGTTCAGGACCACCCTGAAATACAAAGAGAGACCTTGTCTCTATTAAAATAAATATAAAAAATTTTTTTAAAAAGTGGATTAGGGACCTAAATATTAAAACAAACACACTAAACTTGCTACAAAACAGGTTGGGTAAAACTCTTGAAGACACTGGTTGACAGAAAGATTTCATGAATAAATCCTCTATAACTAGAGAAGCAGTAGAAGAAATTGATAAATGAGTGCAGGGGATTTAGCTCAGTGGTTCCGGCGCCTGTCTTGCAAGAGCAAAGACCTGGGTTCGATCCCCAGTCACCACATATAACACTGGGCATGGAGACTCATGCCCAGCAGCAATCATTACCACCTACCACAGTGCTGGTCATGGTGGCTCACACCTGAAATTCCAGCACTCGGGAGGCAGAGGCAGGAGGATTGCTGTGATATGAGTTTGAGGCTGAGCTCATGGCTAGCCTCAACTACAAAGCGAGACTGTCTCAAAAAAAAGAAAGAAATCAATAAATGGGATCTCATCCTATTGAGAGGTTTCTAGACAGCAAAGGAAACAATCAGCAAAGTGAAATGGCAACCAACAATATGGGAAAGAATCTTTACCAGGCCAGGGTTGGAGCTTGCTGGCCTCCACGCCCATGCCGGAAGAGCGCCCAGAGACTGAGGTTAATAGTGGACAGCTTTGGAACCGGCGAGTGTGCCACTGAATCTGCACTGGGGCTGGAGCTTACTGGCCTCTAGGCCCATGCCTGAGGAGTGCCCAGGGACTGAGTTTAGCAGCGGGTGGCTTTGTAAACAGTGACTGTGCTATCAAATTTGTACCGAGTTGGAGCTTACTGGCCTCCAGGCCCATGCCGGAAGAGTGCCCAGGGACCAAGGTTAGCAGCGGGCGACTTTGGAAACGGTGTATGTGCCATCAAATTCGCGCTGGAGTTGGAGCTTGCTGGCCTCCAGGCCAACAATGGAAGATTACCCAGGGACTGAGGTTAGCAGCGGGCGGCTACGGAACCAGTGAGTGCGCGATTGAATCTGCACTGGGGTTGGAGCTTACTAGCCTCTAGGCCCATGCCAAAATGGCACCCAGGCACTGAGGTTAGCAGCAGGAGGCTCTGGAAACGGTGAGAGTGCCACTGAAGCTGTGCCTGGGTTGGAGCTTACTGGCCTCCAGGCCCACGCCAGCAGAGACCCAGCGACTGAGGTTAGCAGCAGGTGGCTCTGGAAATGGCAACTGTGCCACCAAATATGTGCCGGGGTTGCAGCTTACTGGCCTCCAGGCCCACACCAGAAGGGAGCCCAGGGACTGAGTTTAGCAGGTCAGAGTTTGACTTTCTCCATTGCAAATGCAGAAGAATATCCAGTCACCTTGTATTGGTGAGTAGGTGGGCCTGTTGGAACATCAGCCCCTACCATTGCAGCTGCACAGGGACTACAGCCTACTGGCCTCCAGGCCAACTGCACAAGTGGGCCCAGAGACTCTGTAGTGGTGAGCAGGCAGGCCCATTGGAACCTCAGGCAGTGCCATTTTAGCAGTTCAGGAGCCAGAGCCTTCCTGCCACTAAAGCAGATGGGAGAAGGTATTCTGACTGTATTGATTGAGTGTGTCATATGGTATGCCAGAACTAAGGGTTTTTCTTTAGGTCCCAATACAGACTGTGAAGAACAACCCAGGAAACACAGATATTTTATGGTTCCTAACTAGTAGGAGAAAAGAGACTTGCAACAAACAGTGCCAGAAAACAGGGCATGTCAGAGATGAAAAAACACTCAAAGTCTCAGATACAAAGATCCTGACCTCCAGGTAACACAGGGGGAAGGGAAATACAGAAGTTTAAAGCCCAGTCTCCAGGATCCTAAGAAATGATAACCAAAGCAGATCTAATAAAATGGAAATCAAAACTGATCTCTGAGATGAAAGCAAAGATATTGGACACTGTCAACATGATGATTAATAAAGCTAAAGAGGAAATCATTGAGTTAATAGAATGCAAGACAGTAAAAGCAGTGGAACCTTTTAGACACCTACAAGCAGAAGCCCAGGAAGTTAAGAAAGAAAATGAAAGTTTGTGTAATAGAAAGAATTTGTCAGAAGACCGAATTTAAACCTAGAAGACAGGATCTCAACCAATGAACTGGAAAGGCATAATCTATGGAAAAAAGCAAGCGGTAATGAAGTCAATCCAACAGCTCCTAGATGATTCAAAGAATAACATAAGATTGATTAGAGTCACTGAGGAAGCAGGAGACAATGCTAAAGACATCAAAAAGCTCTTCTTAGAGATAATGGTAGAAAACTTCACAGAAAAAGGTAAAGAATTGGACATACAAATATATAAAGCATACAGAATGACAAATGCCCGTGAAATGAAAAAATCTACACCTAGGCATATCATCATAAAAGTCCCAGATATTCAAAAAAAGAATGAAATACTGAAAGCAGCCAGAGAAAAGAAAACAGTTACATTCCAAGGGAAGCTCATCAGGATCACAGCGGACTTCTCAACTCAAACACTCAATGCAAGAAGAGTCTGGACTGAAGTCTTCCAAGCCCTAAAAGAAAACAACTTCCAACCCAGATTGATGTATCCTGCAAAACTATCCTTCAAAAATGATGGGGAAATAAGATACTTCCATGACAAAGAACACCTGAAAAACTTCACAAATATAAAACTTGTGCTCCAAAACATTCTTTTTTTTTTTTTTTTTTTTTAGGTTTTTTTGAGACAGGGTTTCACTTTGTGGTTCAGGCTGGCCCTGAGCTCAGCCTCAAACTCACATCACAGCAATCCTCCTGCCTCTGCCTCCCGAGTGCTGGGATTACGGGCATGAGCCACCACGCCCGGCACTGTGGTATGTGGTACTGGTTGCTGCTGGGCGTGAGTCTCCATGCCCAGTGTGGTATGCGGTTACCAGGGAATCGAACCCGGGCCCTTGCGCTTGCAAGACAGCCGCCGAACCATTGAGCTAATTCCCGAGCCCCACCAAAACATTCTAAAGAATATCTTGGAGAAAAATAAGGAAAGTTACAAATCCATGAGACCTGAGTCAACCCATGAGACCGAACAGGAAACTGATGGGAAAAGGGCAAAAGTAGAATAACACAGCCAAGAACACGAAAACATGGCAGCACTAAATTTACCTATATCAATCATAACCATTAATGTCAGTGGACTCAGCGTGCAAATTAAGACATACAGGCTGGCAGAGTGGATCAAAAAGCAAGATCCTACAATCTGCTGTATACAAGAAAACAACCTGATTCAGAAAGAAACCCATGGACTAAAAGTAAAGGGACAGAAAACAATACTCCATGTGACAGGAAACAGCAAGAAAGCAGGAGTGGTGATTTTACTTGCAGTTTGAATAGATTTCAAGCCAAAACTGATAAAAAGAGATAAAGATGGACACTATCATTTAGTTCAGGAAAAAATTGAAGAGACGGAAATCACAATCTTAAATATCTATGCTCCAAATTCTAATGCACCCAACTATATAAAGCAAGCATTAACAGACATGAAAAACCAGATAAACTCCAATACAATAATAGTAGGGCCCTCAAAACCCCACTGTCACAAAGAGACAGATCGACTGGACAAAAAGTCACTAAGGAAATCCTTGAGCTCAACCAGTCCTTTCAGCAAATGGACTTAATAGATGCCTACAGCGTATTTCACCCCACGAAGTCAGAAGTTATATTCTCCTCAGCTGCTTATGGATCATTCTTCAAAACAGTTCATGTGCTCATTAATAGAACAGGTTTAAGAGAATATAAAGGGATTGAAGTTATCCCTTGTATACTGCCAGAGCATGGTGCCCAGAAATTGGAGCTGAATAGGAAAGGAAAGCCCAGGATCTTCACAAACACATGAAAACTGAATAACACTCTGCTGACCAACCAATGGGTCACAGAAGAAATTGAGCAGTTTTTACAACTAAACAATAACCCAGAACAACTTATAAAATTTTATGGGACACAATGAAACCAGTTCTATGAGGAAAATTCACAGCAGTGAAAGCCTACATCCAGAAAATGGAGCAAGCTCAAATAAACAATCTAATGCTGAACCTCAAGTGAGTAGAAAGAGAAGAGAAAAACAAACCCAAAGCTCACACTAGGCAAGAAATTATAAGGATCAGGGCAGAAACTAATGCAATAGAAACCAAGAGAATGATTGAAAAAATCAATGAATCAAAAAGCTGGTACTTTGAGAGGATAAATAAAATTGATAGACCCTTAGCCAACTTCATTAAACAAAGGAAGGAAAAGGCTCATATCTATCTATTAGGAGTGAGAATGGAGAAATTACTACTGACCGAGAGGAAGTCCAGAGGATAGTAAACACCTACTTTGAAAATTTATACTTCAACAAAATGGAAAATGTAGAAGAAATGGATAGATTTCTAGACACATATGAACTCCCAAAGCTGAATAAAGAAGATATAGAAATGTTAAATGCCCCAGTAACAATCTGTGAAATTGAAAATGTAATTAAAAACTTGCCAACAAAGAAAAGCCCTGTACCTGACGGTATAACTGCTGAATTCTATAAAACTTTTAAAGAAGAGTTAGTGCCTCTACTTCTGAAACTCTTCAATGAAATTGAAAAGGAAGCAGTACTCCCAAACTCATTCCTGGAATCATTACCCTGATTCCAAAAGCACAGAAAGATCCAACCAAAAAAGAGAACTACAGGCCAATATCTCTAATGAACATTGATGCAAAAATCCTCAATAAGATCCTGGCAAACAGAATACAGAGAATTATCAAAAAGATTATATACCCTGACCAAGCTGGATTCATCCCAGGGATGCAAGGATGGTTCAACATACGTAAATCAATCAATGTTATACACTATATTAACAGGCTTAAGGACAAAAATCATATGGTCATCTCAATTGATGCAGAAAAAGCGTTTGACGAAGTACAACACCCATTTGTGTTCAAAACTCTATAGAAGATTGGAATAGATGGTCTCTATCTCAAACTAATAAAAGCTATCTACGAGAAACCTTCAGCCAGTATTACACTAAATGGTCAAAAATTGAAACCTTTCACACTAAGATCAGGAACAAGACAAGAATGTCCTCTCTCACCACTTCTGTTCAATATAGCTCTGGAAATATTAACCATAGCAATTAGGCAAGAGAAAGAAATAAAAGGAATAATGATTGGAAAAGAAGAAGTTAAATTGTCATTATTTGCTGACGACATGATACTCTACCTAGAGGATCCTAAAAACTCAGTTAAAAAACTGCTGGACCTAATCGCTAATTTTAGCCACGTAGCTCGTTACAAGGTCAACGTTCAAAAATCAATAGCCTTCATACACACAAACTGTAGACCCACTAGATAGAAATTCGAGAGTCAGTCCCTTTCACAATAGCACCCAAAAAATTAAAATATTTAGGAATCAATCAACAAAGGAGATGAAAGAACTCTTCTCTGAAAACTATAGCACTCTGAAGAAGGAGATAGAAGATGATATCAAAAATGGAAAGACATACCTTGCTCCTGGGTAGGAAGAACCAATATTGTCAAAATAGCTATACTCCCCAAACTACTCTTCACATTCAACGCATTCCAATTGAAATCCCAACAGCATATTTCACACATCTAGAGAAAAAAAAATACAAACTTTTATCTGGAACCATAAAAGACCTAGAATAGCCAAAGCAATTCTAAACAACAGGGACATGGTGGGGGGTATTACAACTTCGAACCTGAAACTATACTATAAAGCCACTGTGATAAAAACTGCATGGTCCTGGCAAATTAACAGACCTGAGGATCAATGAATTAGACTAGAAGATCCAGAAACTATTCCATATACACTGAGCCACCTCATCTTTGACAAAGGAGCCAAAAATCCTCAATGGACGAGAGATAGCCTCTTTAAATGGTGCTGGAAAAAGTGGGCTTTAACTTGCCAGAAACTAAAACTTGATGTAACTCTTTCACCATGTACCAAGCTAAAATCAAAGTGGATAAGAGACCTAAATATTAAAACAGACACTCTAAACCTATTGCAAAACAGGTTAGGTAAAACTCTTGAAGACATTGGCTTAGGGAAAGACTTCATGAACAAAACTTCTATAGTACAGGAATTGGCTCAAGAAATCAACAAATGGGACCTCATTCTTTTAAGAAGCTTCTGCACAGCAAAGGAAACCACCAACAGAACAAAAAGGCAACCAATAAGGTTGGAAAAAATCTTTGCCAGCTGTTCCTCAGACAAAGGGCTACTATGTAGAATATATAAAGATCTCAAAAAAATCAGCCCACCCAAATTTAAAGACCCAATTCAAAAATTGGCAGATATTTTTCAGAGGAAGAAGTAAGAGCAGCTAAGAAGCATATGAAGAAATGCTCAACATCATTAGTCATTCGAGAGATGCAGATGAAAACAACACTGAGATTTCATCTCACTCCACAAAGAATGGCTGCCATTTCAGATTCAGTCAACAGCACGACTGTACGACTGTACGACTGTAGACTCGTACAACCCCTGTGGAGATCAGTTGGGAGATTCCTCAGAAAGCTAAGATTTGAGGTCCCATTTGACCCAGCCATTGCCCTGCTAGGTATATACACACAAGAATTAAAAGATTCATATCACAGTGACATAAGTGCACCCATGCTTATAGCAGCCCAATTTGTAATTGCTACATCTTGGAAACAACCCAAGTGTCCATCAACTGGAGACTGGATCAAAAAGCTGTAGTTCTTCTACAGAATGGAGTATACCCTGCCATAAAAAAATGATAAGTTTGAGTTATTTATACTTAAATGGGCATACCTTGAGGATATCCTCATAAGTGAAATAAATAGGGCACAGATAGGTACATTTCGCTTCTTTTCTCTGGTATGAGGAAATGAAGATGTAAATGAGTCCTGGAATTGTATGTTATATACTGTAAAATAGAAAATACTCAATGTAAAGTAGGGTGAAGTTTGGAAAAATAATGATATTATAACAAAAAAGAATGGAAACAAATTTTATGTATATGGGGGGTGGTAGGGTGGGTAGGGCTATGCGAAAAAAATGAGAATTAAGTTATGTCTTATACTGGTACAAATCCCCATTATGGAGTGCAATCATGATGTTTATACGTAATGTACAAAGAAAGATTAAAAAAAAATCTTTACCAGCCATTTCTCAGCCAATGGGTTACTATCTAGAATATATAAAGGGCTTAAAAAAAATCAGTCCACCCAAATTTAATGATCCAATAAAAATGGGCATCTGAAATGAATGAACACTTTCAGAGGAAGAAACAAAAACAGCTAAACAGCATATGAAGAAATGTCCAATATCACTAGTCATTAGAGAGATGCAACTGAAAACAACATAACAATTTCATCTCACTCCACAAAGAATGGCTGCTCTCAGAATTAGCCAGCAACAAATGTTGGTGAGAATGCGGAGAAGAAAGAAACCTTCTCCACTGTGGGTGGGAATGTAGAACTGTACAACCCCTGTGGAGATCAGTTTGGAGATTCCTCAAAAAACTACAGTTAAAGATTTCATCTGAACCTGATATTTCTCTGTGAGGTATATACATAAAAGAATTAAAATATTCATATCACAGTGACATATGTGCACCCATGTTTATAGCAGCTCAGTTTGTGATTGCTAAATCTTGGAAACAACCAAAATGTCCATCAAATGGCGATTGGACAAAGAAGTTGTGGTTCTTATTCAGCATGGAGTATTACTCTGCCATAAATAATGATAAGATTAAATCATCTATACTTAAATGGATGTACCAGGAGGACATCTTCATAAGTGAAATAGGTCAAAGATGTGTAAATATCGTTTCTTTTCTCTGGTATGAGAAAATGAAGTTGTAAATGAGTTCTAGAATGTATGCTATGTATTGTGAAATAGAAAATACTCAAAGCGAAATGGGGAGAAGGGGGAAAAACAATTAAATAACAAAAAAGAAAGGAAACAAAGTTTATGTTTATAGGGAGTGGGGTGGTAAGGTGGGTAGGGGTGTTGGAAAAAAATGAAAATTATGTTGTATCATATGCTGGTACAAATTCCTGTTGTTGAGTGCAATCATGATGTTTATATGTAATGTAACAATAAAGTTTGCAATTTAAAAAACACAATAAATAAATAAAACATTAGGAGGGCCAGGAATGTATTCTGTGGTGTTCAACTGCCTGGCAAATTTAAGGTCCTGTGTTTGATTCCTGGTACTAGAAAAAAAAAAGGGGGGGGGAAGTGTTAGGTGGGCATTGTGGTATACTCATATAATTCCAGCACTCAGGAGACTCAGGCAGGAGGATTGCTACAAGGTCAACGCCAGCCTGGGCTACATAGTGAGTTCAAGGCCATCCTGAACTAATTATTAGAAGAATTAAGTAAGGTATTTGGAAAGTAGTCTTACTAAATTTACAACATTTGTTGTAAAACATTTGTTGAACAATTTTTCCTCCTCGCATAATTGTTTCTAAACATGCAAAGAACTATAAAAACTAAGCAAGTTGTATGTTACATTGGAAATCTTCATAAACTACAATATATAGAAATCATGCTATCCATATAAAACTAAGTAAATAGGGAAATTTTTTAAAATGACTAATTTCCTAGTTACTTAAAATGTATGAGCATTCTTTATTGGATTTTTTTTTTTTTTTTTTTTTGAGACAGGGTCTTGCTTTGTAGTTCAGGCTGGCCCTGAGCTCAGCCTCCAACTCACATCACAGCAATCCTCCTGCCTCTGCCTCCCGAGTGCTGGGATGACAGGCGTGAGTCACCACGCCCAGTACTATGAGCATTCTTTATAAAGACAAATATAATTATTCTCAAAGCACCAAATATGCTTCATTTTTTCCTAATCTTATTTATTGAACTGCAAAACACAGTTACACTATTTTAAAAATAATTCACTTACTGTTCTAATTTTTTACACATCAAAATTTAAAAAGTCATCCCCTTATTCTGATTTTTCAACACATGCCGATTTCAGTAAGACTACATTGTTTATTTTAAATTATGTGATATTTATGAATGTGTTCACTTCCTCTTTCTCTTCAA